>JABASD010001877.1:0-32952 GCA_019776165.1 Pogonognathellus flavescens
AATCACTCACAGCATTCCTTGAATCAAGCTCTACAACATATCCAAAATTCAGAAAAATTCGTAGACCCGGTTATTCCCATGTATAGTGTGCCATCCCCTTTGATTATACATGACGATAACTCTGTGTTTAAATCTACTACTGCAAATTCAAACTGATCTGGCAGGCAAAGCAAAACTAATTCTCTGCGGTGAACTTTCAAAAACACAACCACTAATCACCAATTATGCGTTTTTACTATAAAGCTCTTTTGTTATGTGTGTAGGTTTTAATTTTTTCTGTAATTATAAGGATACTACCACCATGCTAACAATGAAAGGTCATATTCTATGGTGTGAAACAAATTATTTGACGATCTAATTTAAATACACAACAGCATATTACAGTTTGGAAACAAAGTTCCATTGCTCATAAGAAACTTTGCACGTAGTACATGAAGTTTGTGCATCTGGCAAGCGACTTTGTTGAAGATGTTGGATAGAAATGTAATAAAAATGTGCTTTGAGAAAGCAATTATATGTTTAGCTTGAAACTTTACGGAAATGTACCATTTCTTTGACACTAATTTTGTAAATTGCTATCTCAAGCGTCAACTGAATGCAAGGGGGATGGGATGGGAACGATGAAATGTGATGGAGTCGACATTCTAGACGGTTTTATATAAAAAATACATAATATATGTAGAATTAAACATTGAAGATGAGCACAGCATGTGTTAACATCTTTTTATACAACTATGTATACTGCATTTCGGTTCACTGTACATATAAACGCTGTAAACGGTGTCACACATTTCAAGCTCAATCGACAATAATGTATATTGCACAAATGAACCTAAAATAAACTGCACTGTACCCAATGCACATGTAAAGATGCCTATGTATACTTTGAAAGTGGTGTGTCGTACAAACACACAAGGGATGAGAATCGTACAAGATTTGTGATTTTCTGATTGCTCTGCAAATTGGATGAGAGGTTCAACCTACAAACTAGAAATTTCGGTTTGCTCCACCCATTTCGGTTTATAAATAGTCAACAAGACTCAATTTCGGAATAAAACTATCTGGAGCAGCTCCATGTGATGCAGGCAGTGCACAACCCTTCTACTTGGCATGCCATTTTGTTACTCTTCTTCGTTTCTCCCTATTTACTTCAAGCTTCTCCCACATCCCACGATGAGCTGTGCAAGTTTACAACGTACTTAGTAACATTTCTCTAATTCTAAGTTCCGCTAAATACCTTACCTAAGTATAAGCTGAATTCAACATAAAGTAAACCAAGGTGAGAGTGAGGAGAGTGAGATGATGCTCTTGTTAGAGTGAGACAGATTCCACCTCACAGATATCTCAAAATAAAGCAAAGCATCCCATTTCTTCAGAATTCACACATATAGAAGAGTCGTAGAAGTTTCTTTCAATTGAAGTAGTAGACATGAGAGTGAATGCTACCACAGTGTTCATCTGTTCTTTTGGCTGAGCATAATTCTGCAAGTTCTTTCTTCAAATAGTTATGTACTTAGGGTAAATAAATATTTTCAACGTTTTCTTTGTATATATCGCTTCCTGAGAGTTTCCTCCCTACTCTTGTATAACCGTTCGGGTACATCATAAAAAATATGCTACGCTACTCAAAGAGAAATGCAGTCAAGAAGACTCGAGACAAATTATGTCTTGAGACAAACGTAGACAGTTCATTGCAGCAGCAATGCAATAAACTTGTGACAAGGCAAGGACCTAAACTAGAACAAACCAATTCGGTTGTCAACCCACGAAACAACCAAGAAACAACATAAACGAAAAAATTACATTGAAAGATAACTAAAACATGTTAAACCCACTAAACTGTCACAATCATTATAATTTGTATATTTAATCACATCATGAAGTTTGGTCCTCTGTGTATATGGCAAATTAGCGCAGACCCATGTGTGTGGGTAAAAATGACTCAAAGTCACATTCGCATTCATTATAATATAATTACAGATATAATTATACAATCGCAGTACACTAATACAGAAATATACAAACATCTCATCTCCACAGACTCCAGCAGACATTTCCATGTACACTGTTTGGTTGGCAAAGCTCTTTCATCCTCGCTTCAGTAATGAATCGCTTTATTCTGAAATTTACTGGCGTAAACGAGCTTGTATCTTGTTTACATTTGTAAGTTTTTCGGGTCGGATGTAATGCATTTTCTAGGAATGTATAAATAAATAGGGCAAACTAATGTTAGTTTTCTGCACTGGTGAACAGTTCAAAGAAAAGTACCTCTATCACCAGAATATCTGTAAGAGGTGGGACGATAAGATAGTTTTAGTTTTACAGAGGAACACTGTGTAGTAGTCGTGTTTTATATGCAATGTAAATGTGCCTATACAAATGTACTCTCAGGACATTTGAAGCGTGATATTAAGTAGTTAAATATTCATAGAATAGTATACTATATGTACTGTAATATAGATACAAACAAAGTTTGCATAAGAGTATGAATCTGAATATTGAAAATTGTGCAACCAACTTGTAAAGTTAATTTATGGATACCAAGAAACTGCATTCAGGGAAAAAGGAGTTTTCAGAATTTCGGGATGAATCGGTTTGTGAGAGACGTTTATAGTAGAAATAGAGCAGAGGTACATACTTATTTCAATTCTGACTGAGCCAGGAGTGATCTCTGTGTAGACAGTTTAGAGAGAGATCATTCTGTGTGGCTCAGTCAGAATTGATTACCAAAATACATGTACAGGAAAATTATTGAGGCGATAGATCTCCATTAAAACATAAATTCAAAATACTGCCTGACTTGCCTGTGTTTTTTCTCTTAATTAATTATTTACCTATCTGGGATTGATCACATTATGTTCATTCATAAATTAGCTTTTGTATTGAATCTTAAATCAAGCTCTGTGTCTTAGAACTTACTTTTCAAATACCTACCATGCATATATATCATCATTTGATTGAATTTGAAGTAGTAATAATAATTAGAGCCATCAGTTGCAATGCAACTGTTTATATACCTACCTAGAGGTATAGTATTGATGATAAAGTAAAAAGCAGACGATCAAACCACTCACCTCGATCCAAAGTTAGTTAAAAGTAAAAACTACGTAGAATTCACTCGAATCCTTCACCACCATGCAACTTTCATGGTACTTCAATCTCACATCCATTCTAGCAAGTAGACAAGCCTTTTACATCTTCTGAATACTAATAAGAAGTTACATACCTACATACAATCGCATTCCTTTCTATTACTACGACTATACCCATATCGCATATCATATACCGACTGCACTGGTATGTGTGAATTTGTATTTGAAACAAAACTGTATACACAACACCATCAAATAGTGCTACATTTTAAAAGAACACGTTATCATAAGCGTCGACAAAATATAAAACACAGATTGAAGTGACAGTTATTATTACAAACTATGAAATCCCACTACAATAAATAATTCCATTTGTAAATAAAATATTATGATAGATGCACATCCTGAATTTCATTTAATGCTCTTACAACTTCTCTTTGAAGAAGTCATAAAAAAATTCTTTCTGTACATCGCAAAGTAAAGCTTTGGATTTTTCCTTTTTTGAAACACTGACACCCAACTAGCCAACTGTAGAGAGAAGATAAGGATGCTCTATTAAATATTAATCATACATTCCCCGGCAAAGCTAATGCAAGAATATTATGTAGTGCCTTATAAGATTATAAGAAGGGAAAATGTCAAGTTAGTAAATTTATATTTATTTAATACCAGTGTATACAGACTGTAACTGGTAAAACAAGTCATATCAAGAACATAATATTATTTTACAAGACAAAAACACAATAGTAAAACTTGGGATTTGCACTACTGCTACACTACTCTACTTACTCTACTTACTCAACTACATAACACGTTGTCTTGTTTAGCCAATCATGTAATACTTGCCCCTTTCCTCGTCTTTATCACCGAAGCAGAACAATCTACCTTGAAATCTGCTCTTACTTTTATTCAATGCCCCTGATTCCTTATGATACTTGATACTATGTATATAACACAACCAGGAGGTTTACCTCATATTTAATGTGAATTATTCTTCAGCTTTATATTTCACTGGAACACATAAATACCTACGTAAAATTACACTTTAAAGTTCAAACCATCCTCTATGTCAATGAGTCTGTCTACTTTATATTCAAACCCCAGACAGGATCGCACACACACCATTTTATTCAATCCATCCCTTTCCCAAGCTAAAATCCCATCAACTGCCACAAATCTCGTATGAAAAGTTACTTCAGTATTATGAGACTATATCTGTCTGTACTGTGCAACATTATTGCTAACAATAGTACTATAGCTGCCTCTAAAAACAACCTGGAGGAGTCCGTGTAAATTACCAACACAACAACCCTATAGAAATTTTCTCAGCTCAATTTTGCTTTTACTGAAGTCACACAAGCAGAGAGCACACAGAAGTGTCTGAAGAAGAATCATCGTTATCTTTTTATAATTATCGTATTCCGGTAACCAATAAAGGCTAATCGCCAGGCTGCACATACTCGCAAGGCGAGGCATTTGACTCACCACCTGAGACTGAGACACAGCAACTTCAGTCAAGTCACTTGGCTTTCCCATCCATCCATTATGCTTTTTTACATCATAATGTGCATAATGCCCATATATACTGAGTAATATTATTACCTACTTTGTTATAATATTTTATTAATATGTAATAGCAAGTACCCATCTACACCTACCATATATACTGGTAACTGGTACTACATGCCTAAATAAAGCGCGTTTTTCCATGATAGAAGAGCAACAATCAACGAAGCTTTACATACCTAATACCTATATAATACACATTCAGAATATAATACCATCAAGTTCCATTTCATTCCAGAACAGAAGAAAGAAAACTTAAAAAGCTGATTTATTATGTATGCTTATTTATATGTGTGTTGGTATATCTATAGAACAAATTAAAGGTATCAATTGATTATATCTACCATGAAACACACTTCAATTTTTACACTACTTACACTTGGCTTTTGTATTCATACAAAATGCTTGCAATCAAATTGGACGATACAACTGTATGATGTTTAGTTAACCCGAACAAAACAACTTTCGTCATTTATATGTCTGATACAGACGGCAGATTCTTCTCAACAAAAAATCAACTGAAGGACAAACAAAGCTAACATGTATACATGAGTGTATAATATTTTATAAAGAGGTACTTAGAGGTGTCTATAGGGATATAAGCTCCTACTGCGACCACCCTACTCCTTATTTACGCAAACAACAAGCTCATCGCTACTACTCGATAGATATGTAGCACTACCTTATAAATCTTACGCACAGATTGCTTTTTTATGCTTCACCACAAAACAATCGACTTCTAAATAGACGTAGGAATATTGTTCATTACGTAAAGTGCAAAGCAATAAAACAACTCAACAAAAAAATTCTTGTATATTTCAAACAATGATTTTAATATGCTGCAAATATTAAATGAGTGTGTCTTTCTATCGTTTTCCATATACCGAGATGAGTTCATGGCCTGGACAAGAGCAGATTAATAACTCTCTCTCTACCACCGCAAAATATACAAACAAAGTAAAATACTTTCGTGTTTCATATTAAAATAAACACTACTGTGCTTGTGTTTGCATACAGAACAAATGCTTTATGAATCTACCTGGGCAGAGTGTTACTAGTGTCAGTGTGTGTGTTTACTAAAAGAGCTTGTTCCCAAAATCTGTTTTTGAGTTACAGCTACTAACAAAGTTGTTCTGTCTTGTGTAAAATTAAAAGTCGATGAGACTCTCAGGTTTTTTCTTTCCATCTCATAAACCGAGCCACTTAACTCGCTGCTGCTCAAAAGTGAAAAAGGCAGGAAGTGTCGAAGGCCACATTTAACTTATTACCTACTACTACTCTATTCTATATTACTCACTTACTTAAGCACTTTATACCTGTAATATTAGTAATCCTTTACATATAGAAACACCTAGTTTAGCTTGCACATATCGTGCCTAACGCATCCAACGAACACTTTTTCCTTTCAATTAGACGAGAAACAAACTAAACAGGAAATACATAATCCATATACAAAGAAACAAATTATTATGTTCGAATAGAAATATTCTTAGTACATCAAATTAATAACAATTATTATCAATTTTTAACATTTAACTTATTTTTACGTATGTACTATTCACGTGTCTATACACTAACAAAGGTTTGCAATCAGGTTAAAAAACGTGTAATGAAAATAATACAATCTGTCGTCACTGCACTGGCATTCATGTGTTTATACTAACCGATACTACAATATTAAAGTTTTACGAAAATAAGCGCAAAAACGCCTTTACACAGTTAATTACTAACAATTAGTGCGACCGAGAGCGTCGAACCAGAAGAAATTTAAAGGAGTTATCTTCTTTTTATGACGCAATTCTAATTACAACTCTCCTCTAAAAGAGGGATATCTTTATTAGACTCGAATTACACTCTCTCATATCGTTTCATACAAATTAATGTACATTTTACTAGGCAAAGTTTAATTATTAGCCTTCTAATATACTCTCCCCTACATGACATCATAAACTGTTTATTTTGTAGTTAATAGGTAATTTGATTACATTCACAAGAGCATGATGAGATAGCGTGACTTTTTCCCTTCCTTGCTTTCATAAGTTCACAGAACATAAGAAATCACAATGAAAATGTCAAAAGGGACTAATCAGAATGCCAAAGAAAGCTCAATGTTTGTCGTCAATTCACTTATCTTATCTGACCATCGTTTTTATCCATATGTACAATGTACGAATAGATATTACAACAAAGAGTCAGAGAAGGAGAATTAAGTGAGAACCATAGGTGTCTGTATAGCACCACGTTGTGCTTTTGTCAGAGTTACGTTACAACCTCCCTTTACTACTACGACAGTTTACTATTCACCATAAATGAGAGTAGTCAAAAAAAGAAATGAGAATGTGAAGTAGACTTTTTGAATTGTATGGCAAATAATAAAGTAATAATAAGAATGTATACATATACAGTCTAGTAGATATATCCCGATTATATGGTAGAAAGAACAGACAGATATTAAAACTGATTGCCTTGCCTAGTGTCAGGTAAAACTACAAAAGGAACACTCTGTTAGGCCAAGAGTCCATAATACACATGTGTAATATACAACAAGAACAACACGAGTCCCTCACCAAAATTTCCAATGTATACCATGTAAAATCTAACATGAAAATGGCCACAGAGTATCTTATATGCTACTAATCGTAAGTACATTACACTACAGTCCACTATATACGAAATATACTGGCAAACGTAAGTAGTACATTACATTGTCGAGAGAATTTAATGAATAACAGGATGCATAAAAGAAGGATGACCAAATTTGGTCGTCACCAGCCTGTCACTCAGTCAGTTCTATCCATCCGATCCCATTCCAAACAACCATACGTGTATGTAATGGTCTGTGCTTTGGCTTGTTCAGAAACATAATGTTACGCAGCACTACATAAATAAATACCCAACAACCTACCTTACCTTTCCTAGTGTCTGCACTACCTTTATTACTTGATTTGCTTCACGCAATGCAATGCAGGGTGAAGAATGAACTGAACTTCATAAATGAAAATAACAGTTTAAAGCAACACGAGAGAATCGAGACGAGACACCACACTTACAACAGCAGACTATATACAAACATAGTCAAAGGTAGTAATAATAATATTTGTACTGAGTGACTGAGAGCACAGTTGTGACAAAAACAGAAAAAAGAGCCAAGCCCACAAAATGAGGAGCGACTAAACTTTATTGCTTATTAATATTAACTAACTCTCTCAACAACCATTCTCCATTCTCTTTATGTCTCCACTCCAAGTTTAAAATCAAATGAAGATGTTTCCCTTCAGGATTAATTTAAATGGTCTTCCAGTGTTTTCCTATAACGTATCATCGTCAAAACTTCATAATAATAATTTTTCCCTACGAATTAATTTAACATTTTATAACATCATTGCATTAACAATGCTCATCAATTACTCTTAACTCTTCTTAGCCTTATAGTTTATGGATGAAGACTTAAACGTGTGGATATAATATTAATATGAGTCTGTGTATAAAATATGCATTTCTAAAGGTACTCTCCGCACCCTTATCTTCTATTTATTAAATTCTTGCACACAGTGCAAGCTAAATGCAAACAGAAATTTACGAAGCCTCATGATGAAATATTTAGTAATCGAAATCAAAAATTCAATCAAAAGTTCACGAGACCATTAATACTTTACAGAAATATACATCAATACATCTAGTGCATGCCAGACCCAGTAGTACAAGTGCACTTGTCCTTATGTCGACCATAAGTTCATTTAGAATTCATTTTAAGAGCTACTGTTGTATATGCAAGAAAAATCGGAGGTGTTATTAGCTATTGGAATTATAGGACCAC
Organism: Pogonognathellus flavescens; assembly: GCA_019776165.1. Lineage (NCBI taxonomy): Eukaryota > Metazoa > Arthropoda > Collembola > Entomobryomorpha > Tomoceridae > Pogonognathellus > Pogonognathellus flavescens. The sequence goes on from JABASD010001877.1 coordinate 8,476, forward strand.
CCAATGATCCATTGTAAAAGAGAAAAAACAAAAGCTTCGATCGCGCATTCATTTATCAATAAAAATTGAAATGTATTGACTTCAATTTACACAAACAATTTTATGTTGAAATTTCATACGAGAACAAAGAAATGTTACGATTCAACCTAAACATAATACTCAGACTCACAACTAACACCCAAACAAAAGTAACAGGCCACACTCTGTAGACTCTACACAAGCCAAGAAACAAACTTGAAGCTCTACAAATGGTGAATAGGTAATTGCATAGTGTCTCAGTGAATGCTACTCGACTCCAAATGTCTACTTTACTACTTGAATTTACAAACACCATCTCATCTGTACTCTATATAACTAATATTAATTTTATGTGTCATGGCATGGCTATACGAAATCCAATCCTAATACCAACAAATGAGCATGGAATAGCACTCCAGGCTACCTCGTTCAAAATACAGACGCACACCATCTGCCCAACGAATTCACTTCGTTTGCATCTAAATCTAAAGGTAAAAATACGATATATGTATCTGCTGACTGTCAGTAATAGATATTACTCATATTAGACTCAACCACTTTCAGCAGACCAGAATATTTCCATCCCGGATACTGAATTTTGTAAATTAGAAACACCTTTCTCTTCCTCTTGCTTACAAACGACAAAATAACATATACAACAAAGACCGATATGACAGATATAATTATAAGTAGGTAGAGTAGGTACCTACGAATCTATTACCGTTGTAAACGTCCCGAAACGATCAAATGTAGGTATAGGTAAACATTTCTAGTGTGTCCTGATCATAAAATAAAATACACAGAGTAACGACAACATTAACAGATTCAACTGCAAATTGCAATCAGTCTCCTGCATTATTTTTCTTGCTTAAATTTAGTACTACATACAGTTATCTAGTTACTTAATTTGTAAGTAAGGAATACTGAATTGGTAAAAAATTGTCTTAAGTAATCAGTCTCTGTAGGTATATAACTATTTTACACATTTTCAAAAAGAAAGAAACATACCACAAATTACAATACAATCAGGTCACCTTTGTAATCGAATATAAGTAAAAGCCCACCTCATGTGCGTCATTGAACGTACAACGTCAACAACGACAAGAGCACATGGATCAGTCAGGTAAAAAAGCAAAGCTAAAATTGCAGTCGCAAAGGATACATTACACATTTCTACATGTCATTGGTAATAATAATCCTGACTACCTATATATTTATAGTATGCAACATGATGTAAATTAAATATTCATGTTGCATTATACAGAATACAGACATCACAATTCGCATCGAAACTATTTAACGGTATGGATTATGCTTTGTGTTTTATAAGAGGGTGGTGTATATGGCTATACAAGATTGTATCCATTCAACAACTCAACATCTGCCGCATACCCTTTTATCAGCTGCCTGTTTAAACTGTATGGATTGTCCCTATATCGTTTGAATCGTCGGCTAGAACAATAATGTCTATTATAATACATTTACAAGTACCCATACTCTACTCTTCTCTACTAATAATGCATAATGCAAGGGTTTGGGTATACAAATACATTATTATGTGTGTATCTACTTACATTACCTATATAAAAAACTCTATGCTCTTAGCACACCATAAGAAGAAAAGTTTGTATGCACACATTCCAAAATAAACAAATATTACTAATTATGGCCTAGTGCAACGTGATACTTGATAACAACAATAGGAAATAAAATAATAGTAAACTTACCATTTATAAACACTAACACTACAGATACTTCATTCATTGGAGATGAAAAACGAAAAACTATATAAATTCTATCTCGTCTCTCCATAATATAAGTTAACTTGTAGTAAAGTATAATAAATTTACTTATAAAAATGCTTAAAGAGTTAACTAACAATGTTCATCAAACAAAGATCTATGTGTAGGTACAATGCACAACCACGCTCTTCTTGCTGCCATAATTAGAAAAATTACATATGAAATATGATTCCTGACGAGGAGAACAAAACGATAAACAAAGATAATGATAATATTACAAGTTCTAATACTGACACAGCGTAATAATTTGCAACATCGATATGTGATATGACAATATACCTCCACTACTACTACAACACGTTAATTCCATCACGCTTCAACAACGCCACATTAAAAGGATTATTGTTTTACTCTGCCATTCATTGCTTACGCTCATTCATCTCTCTCCCATAAGTGTTTCTTTATGCTGCGTCTGAATTGACCTCGCTTACCTACTTAAATAACAAAGAGTGTTCACGATGCGATCTATACAACAATCTAATTTTCCTGTACTTGTACAACAACAACATAACACACACCTTATCAGAAAATTAGTTACTGTACGTATGTATGTGATGATTTTTGTTTTTATTATTGTGATCATTGCCAAAAACAAAGGCATACTTTAATAGTAATCAATTGCACTTAATTAAAGCAAGCGAAGCGATTAGGAATACTATTAACCGATTAAATCATTCTGTTAATTAACCAGTCATTAATTTGATTGACTGTTTCTACTACTAGTTATTTCATACTGGCTGGATTGGCATCACAAAAAACGATTATCTTGCTTTGTGTGACTGACAGCCAAAGTGGTAAATGAGGTTATTATAAATTATGTAATAACTTTAAACAATCCATTAATAAGTAAACACACAGACAAAGACAGACGTTCATTTATTATACCTGAAAAACTATTTATAACGTTCTAATATTTTATGCTATTTTTGTAAGCATCTATCTAATAATCTACCTAATACTTTTACAGGCTAATGTATTTTATGTTTTATAGGTAGGGTCAGTTTGATGACCAATTAATGGGTTTTACATTAAGTGTTGGAAAAATTCAGACAGGAGGGAGAGAGAAATTAGGGATAATAATGTAAACCTTATATGAGACTATCCTTACACACCACACAGTAACCGGTAACCACATCATGGTGTACCTCCACAATATATTACACACACGTCATCGGCAATATACCATGTTAATAAAGAGCAAGGCAAGGAAGGGTTCATATATTTGTAAATCGTAACTGAAACGCAGTCATATAATTCACTTGTCTTTTTTTATTACTTCCTTTCCCTGCGAATTTTACATCACCTATTTTATTTCACTTTGAACTTGATAGTTAGTTGTAGTGTAACTAACCTTACTGTATAGAAACGATTAGCAATATATGGGAATCTGCAAATACACACAACGCAAGAAAGTACAAAAACCGCGTGTAATCGCATTAGTAATCTGATACTGATAAACCTAACCCTAAGTCAAGAGAAGTTCTCATAAAGCCTTCTTCTATAACGTAGATTTATAAAAGCACGAAGTAGTTATGATAGTGGAAGTACCATAAAGCTCCACAGAGAAGGGTTGGATTTCCTCCGGTATAAAAAATATACACACTTACCACGTACTGTTGTATATAATAATCTGCCAGTATACAGATGCAAATTATAAAACAAGTAGCTTTTGGTTTTCCGACACTGTCGAACCGACAGCAATAAAGAACCTTATATATAACAATCATCAAGTTCCAGTTTAACGCTCCTACTCTTACACACATGTCTGCCATGCGTTTAGCTGTAGGATTAATAATAAGTAATGTTCGCAATAATAAAAGAATGTACCAGATTTTTTTACTTTATTTTAAACAAATGAATACTCTTCTTGTTATTGTCTTTCTTATTGCAAATAGTCATAGTCAAGTCAGATCAGAACACAATTATTGCATATTGCGTGAGAACATCAAGTTCATTTTAATTGTGGTTTTGATTGATGTATTGTAAACGTATGGTGAACGTGTGGTTAAAATATTGCGATTAAACTTTCCAGTTCAGTTGACTATTTTAATAGTATAATAATTTTATGCTTTGCAATATGGTTCAAGTTAATAGCGCTATCTCTATTGAATATTACATTTTCCTAACCATTATCTTACTAAATTAATTATCCATCCTGCCTTCCCACTTTAAGCGGGACAATAATTGATTTAATTGGCATGAGCGTATCGATTAACTACTATTGAATGCATTGATTGACCTAAAGTGAAGGGATAGGTATATCTTGTCAAAGAATACAATATGCAATATGAAATAGGTACTGAATTGAACATAACTGAACAATTACAATGGTCACTCAAAGGATATCATGGGCTGCAAAATTTTAATTATTTTTTTACTTGTCAATCACCTACACAGTGTAAAATTCACAAGAGCATTGTCAATGCTACAATTGGATATACCTGACATACCTATCAATAAAATTATGTAGATATACTTACATGTAAATGTACAAAGCTTTTTTTCAGCTAGCAATTTTTAAATTCACACACTTCACAAATTCATATTGTGTCCAGCTCAGGATTGTTCACATGAGAATTTTTACTTCACTTAATTTATACAGTAGGTAATAGTTTATGCTGCCACAATATTTTCGTAGCACAGGTAATTGTGCTGCACATGTCTGTGTACAGGACTAGTAGATAATTAATTTCCCTCGCCTTCGCTAACAAAATTAAAAATTAAATATTGCCCTGTTGTTTTGTTGAAGCGATTACATTATAGAAATTATTACATCTTTTACAGACGGCCTATAGTAGAAATGGAGCAAAAACAATATAAGATGTAATTGAGCTTGGGTATGGTATGTTTTTGCTAAGTGATTTTTCTTCTTATGAAGGATCTTTGTGCAAAATGTTATAAGTAAAGGAATTGAGGAAGCCGAGTGAAGTATCCATCATAATCATGATATTATAACATTCATATTTCATTATTACTAGGTACCTGAACCTACCACGTATACTTATATTATTACTCCTTATATATTCACAAGTCATTCACCACCAACAACACTACAGACGAGTATTGTGCGAAAGAGAATAATATGCAATTGCCTATATAGAGACAAAGCTGTTAGATTTGATATTTTGTGGAGAGTGTTGACTGCTATTAATGTTTCTGCACACCTATATCATGTTAAGAGAATGTAACTGTTACAAACTATAATCATCATTCATATGGTCTTTGTTGTATGAGTAAGCAAACTTTTCATAAAAGACCTTTCGATCCCTTTTTAAGTAACTACCTCATTGACGACTTTTAGATTGCATTCATATTTTACATACACAGGCCCACTTTCCACACCATACCAAATGTAAATTACCTGCACATTCCAAATCAATATAAAAACATCCATCTCTCTATATAATAATATACCTCCATATCCATATCATATCTACGAAATCTATATCTATAAGTAATATAAAACTACAATAGAAATCCCATGTATTAATGTGCAACTTACTCGTTATTCATAATGCAGTCCTTTTCAATTTCCAAACATCAAGAAAAATAAAGTTTCATTCGCCGCAAAAATATTTCCCATTCCTTCCATCAATAAACGTCGAATCAAAATTAATTGACTATAATCCAAGCACAATTATTAATTCACCTGATTTTCAGTATTTATTTAGTATAGCCTGCAGTTCTTAAGTTTTAAGTATATACGAAAAGACTGCACACAACAATAAACTACTTAAATTTTATTTCCACTGTAGGCGATGTTAATACACCAAGGTAAACAAAACATCGTACACTCCACGATTATTAACCGGTCGGTGTGTATTCACATTCACAGATGCTGTATCCACAACACAAAACACACACGTATACAACACTACAGCGAAATAGGGAGAATTGCATTTGCAAAATGTACACACGTTTTTGCACGAGATATTATACTATAATACACCCGTGTATTTTGTATCGCTACTACTAGCAATACACACGAAACATGACGAGTATAGTGGCGAAGTGTACAGCTCCAGCCAGTAACATACACTGAAGTTGCTAATGACTAGAACCAGCCAGGCCAGTACAATAAGTTAACATAGTTGCCTTTTAGTTTGCATTGGTCGTTGGCTAACAATAAGCTGTTTAGTTTTAACCGTCATAATAAGTACTTTGAACGAAACCTTAAGAAGCACGTTACTTTTAGTAGTATAGCATATACAGCTCTGTGTGTGTTATACCTTTATAGAACTTGAGAACTCAAAAACAATATTATATCCATCATATTAAATTCACACTACATAATAGTGTAATATTACATACATCCTTTATAACTATAGGCAGTCACACTATCACGTTATCAACGTCTCTGCATCGTATAGAGCAACTCTGTGTACTCTGTGAACATTCTGGCGCTTATATTTTATTTGTACAGCCACATAGTCACATCGCCCACACCCCGTACACACTCTGGTAGTAGTACAAGACATGCATCAATTTCTTTTGGTATAAAAGTTAGAGCGCTAAACAGGCTAAACTATTGTTGAATTACAGATTGCAGCAGTCAGTGGAGTTTGTTTGTCTGTGTGGTGTGTCTGTGTTATGTGTGTGCATGCACATACATTGAGTTATGATTATAAGTGCCTACTTACTTATTGTTACACATATTATTTACAAAGCAGGGAGTGAATGGGCAGATAGAAGTGGCATTTGCTTTTGGTGATGATGGTGATGGTGTTACACGCTACCATCAAACACATCATCAGCCACACAACCTCAACACAACATGGCTAATTTCGCTTCTTATTATCTTATGACTTTTCTGACTGTTGTATCTGTAGATATCGTTCGTTGAGTAGTTGCCTATAATATATTTTATATAGTTTCTTTCAGACTATAACCAGATAGATGCTGTTTATGATATTAGTTTTTAACCTCACTTCATCCTGTACACATGCCATGGTAGTTAATATGACATCGCACACAGACACACACAGTCACAACACTCACACTTCTTTTTACTCCACTAAAAGAAAAATCTATGTTCTATGTATATAATGTAGTACGTTGTCAGAGATTTTATTATACATAATTTTCGTGTTGTCTTCTATATTATAGTCTGGTCGAGTTTTGCACATAAATACATACAGTACTACGTTGATGAGTTATACATTGGTGGAGCAAAAAAGAAATGAATATTTTTCCCTACACATTTGTCAGTCACGTTAAGTCAACGCAATAATATAATGATCGTTCTATTTAGCTCAATGCAATTATCACAGTCATAATGTCTTATAAGTACCTATACTACCTAACCTATCCAAAAGTGAAAAAGTTAATAAACATGTATAGTATAGATAGTCGCATTTTATAAGAAAACTAATCTTCCTATCCGTGTCACATGTCAAGGAGTTGGAACATTGATAAATATATATACCTAAAACATGTTCACAGCCAGAGACAATCATAAATATATCATATACTTACTACACTTACTTAAAACTTAGTAACTAATGTAATAGTCATGGCATGGCATGTCAGGAATGAGTGAAGTATAAAGAAATGCAGTAGCAAATTGCTTTAATTCCTTCTCGACTTGTGTAGAATGTGCAAAGGTACTACATTGCTATTATTATTCTATACACTGTTTTTAGTACGTGTAACTTACCTAGACTAGAAAAAATATTACAAAATTAGCATTGTACAGATAAAGCCTTCATGTACGATTATGATATGAACTGCAAACACTGTGTGTTGCAGTAGGTTTGCTAAATATTTACAAATTGAAATTGCTATACCTTTTTATACTAAGAGCTACACGTCATGTTAACAACAACCCACCAAATAGATAAAAAAGAAAAGAAAATAGACATGCACCATATAATAATGATATTACATATGAAATGGACTGTCTCTCTCTCTCTCAGTGAATGCATGGTATGGCACACATAACACATTCAGGCAGTACATAAGGGATCCAGCTTTATAAAAGAGCATTAGACACATTAAACATTAGGTTGGTGGGATATTATGTGTATATGCGCGGAATCGTGGATGTCGATTTCCTACACTATTTCGACAAATAGGTTTTTTACACCGATTGACTGCTCAAAACACGACTGCTCCGCTCACAATCTGTTTTATCCTATCCGAAGCAAATACAAACCTCCTTAACTGCAAATTACCATTTTAACTTGACGAGGAAACCAACCAGAATCGTCTTCTATTTCCAAATTCACACGAGTATTTTTAGCTGCACAGAGCAGTCTCATTCTCTGTATTCTTTTTCTTGCAAGAAGGGAGCATTTCTAGTAGTTTCTGCTTTCTGGCAGCTTGCATATTACTTGCATTCTGCCTGCTGCACCAGTTGTACTCTTTCCTTGTATTTTCTTTCACCCACTACTCTAATGTTCCTATAATATTATTTACCACACCACAAGTCACAAAAGTAGAGGGAACAGCTAACAAGTTCCATGCTCTTGCAACTCTGTGGAACCTTGTTTCTCACAGTCACACAGGGATGCTTTCAAATTACCACAAAAATAAATTTAAGTGTATGCCAACAGAAAACTCGTCTTCAGCTACTACAAACATAGTAACCTGCTGCCATTTCTATGGTGTACTGAAACTAATTAGCATTTAAATTGAACTACTTAAGTATAAAATGTATAATTTATTACAATTAATTCTTAGCAATTAATTGAAATAAGTAGTTTCGTACATAAGATTTTACTTTATTAACATAATCTTTTATGGTGTATCTAGTTTTATTCCATGTATAAATCAACCTGCTACAACTTATTCGCACATAAATTTTGCATAATTGCAAAACACATAATAATCATGGCATGTCTATGTGTGTGGTATAAATACATTAAGACAATAAAACTTTTAACTGTGAGATTCTAAGCTATCAAACATTCATATGCCTCATGTATTTACTTGTATAATATTATTTTTCTAAGTAATTCCTTTTTATTAGCCTAGGTATGTCTGTGATATACATGGATAAATGTATAGGGTATCTCTGTGAGAGATGAATTGTCACAGAATTTGTCCCAAACAGTTAAATGACAATGAAATTATAATAGACACTTAAGTTTACATTTGGGACAGGCAGCAGCGGCAGGATAAACGTCTTTATTACCCCATTACATTTGTAAAAGTGTCATTTATTTATCGATCCCCGCACTTATACTGCTTCTGTACGTAAGTAAATAAACACCTTTGATAACGTTGTCAATAGCCAGTCAAATGTCACACTCCTTCTAATCTAATTTGTATTTGCAATTTAATCCCCTTGAAAGCCTGTCAGCTAGAAGCTACTAGAGAAGTCAACAAGAAATTCTCTGCTTTAGCTTTAACATATAGTATGGAATTATAGACACCAAGGTCCAAGAGTAATAAGATCACTATGAAATTCTCTGTGTGTTTAATTTGACCACATACAGTACATACCGCAAATACTGCCATTGGGGATCCTCGGTGTTACATGGGGGTTATACCATTCTCTTTTTGAAGGGAAACGGTAAACGGAAAATGTGCATGCAAAACACGTTGTTCATACATTGTAACATATGGTGTCCCATACCATTACACGTTTCCTTTTTTTCTTATAACAACGAAGAAGAGCAATTCGCGAAGAGATAAAAGGCTAAAGAGAATAATGACGGCACAATAATGTAATAGAAAAGTCTTTCGTCACTACGCCTAGTTATATGTTTCGGTCGATCTGTGACTGTGTAACACCAAACGCAGTAGCCGTTAAACCGAGCGGTCGATATCGATTTTCATTTCATCTATATGCATTCAAATCCCTCACATCATAACTTACCTACTAAACTTAAACCAAGCATTAGCAACCATATCCATATCACATCACGCATAATGTGGCAAACGTCTAAACTCAAGTTGAGCTTGAGTCACCCGCTAGGAAAGTAAAATATTTTACTTTCATATTACGTATTTACTCGTGCCATAATGTACTTACTAAGGGGTATTGCACTTTTTGCACTGTGTGATGTATTATATCCAATGGTAAACCTACTTAGCATTATGTTCCAGTACAATATTGCCATAATGCTCCAATTTAAACAATTTGAAAAAGAGGACGAAGTTATTGGCACTGGCACTAATAAGACCACTTGGGTTTGCTTTTCCACGAAGTTACCCGATCCGAAGGCTTCCATGAAAATTTAATAACCTCAATTCTCAATCCTCCAGAAGAACATATTATGTGAAATTGGATTTTCCATCTGTCTCTTATTTGTACTGAACTTCCGCAGGAAATATCCAGGAAACTCTTCCAGCCATTACCATTTTAGAATTCAGGGCTCGACATGACAAATACTAAGTAACTGATTTATTTCCACTCAATGAAAGTATTTCTGCGTAAAGACCGAAAGAAAGTAAATTAAATTGCAAATAATAACACTGTAGTGCTTTATTCGAATCAATTCACCTTAATACAATTTTTCCTCATTTATCATTGTACGCACTCAGAGCAAGATAGTAGTACCTACACATTAGTGTTATTAATTATTTAAAGTAATAACAGAGGTTTTGTTTACAATACAATCATAGACCACTCACGCAATAAAACTTTCACTTCATGTTACTTAATACAGGGGAAAACCATAACATGGAATAAAAACTACAACTTGAGACTTTTGTATTATATGCGATAGGTACTGTATATGCAATTTATTTTTGATTTTGTTGCTTCGAATTTAGACCACAGTTTCATTAATTGCATTAAAATGTAATCTCTTTCTCCCTCTTTCACTTCTACCCTCAAGTCAAACCACAAAACAGCAGTACTGAACTACTTCTTTGTATCTATGTACAACCTATGGCTGAAAGAATTTTAAATCTTTCGATTTTGATTTAACATTTCATGTATTTGTCTAGGCCCAGTCCATAAAACGATTATGAAATAATGTCTGGCAAGCACACACAAGTTTTATACAAGGATAAAATGTTAGTAAATCAGGGCATCTGTTTATCTGCATTGTTTACTTACGCCGTAACGACATTAGGAATGAAAAGAATTTGTACATTTTGTCCTTGCTCATATGCTACATTGAGTTCAGTTTTTATAATAAATAATATAGTGCAAACACTAGCACTATCATATAAATCGACTACTTACTTCGTTGTCACACAGTTAGACTTAAAGTAAAAACTGCTGTTAAGAATGCTACAATTCAAAACTAAAAGACGAGATTAAGTTGGTAAAGCCTTCTTAAAAAGACTTGATGTGCTCAGTGTCATCTTTATGACGCGAACTATCTGTTTGTGACGTAATGTGTTAAATTACTTTGAAAATAAAAGATCATTCCTTTCCTCTTTTCTGTAGTTTCTATTCCACTCATGTTCTCAGCTCGGCATACTTTACATGAGGTTGTGGAAAATGAGATCTATATAATACAAGGCTACAATTTTTTCACTCAGGAAGTGAAGTGTTGTATACATTGGATAGTTATATGCCATTATACGTACTTGAGTTTCTGATGGTTTTAGTTACACCACACTGGCTGCACCGAGTCAAACCGACTTGGTGAAGTTATAAAAACACACATAAAAGCGTAGTCAGGTAGATAGCGCCCAGAAAGAGAGAGAGAGAGAGAGAGAGTAGTAGTCAAAGATTCTATTTGTTACACTACAAAGAGAATCGAATCGAGCTCCACTCCCGAATGTCCCGAGTAGGTCGAGTCATTTTCCTCAAACACAAAGTTATCCTCTCCTTGCTTTTGCTTCCCCCGACTTTTCCTTTCCATGTTGTTCTCTAACTGATTTTCCAAAGAAAAGAAAAGAGGGCAACAACTATACTGTAAAAGCATTAAGACCGAAGTCTAGCCAGCACGTATGGTTTCCTGACTTGACTGGAATCTTTATAAGTACATTTGCCGTCCTGTCTTTTACAGCGTTTAATCCTTTATCCTATTTACTATAGTGCAATGCGCCACTTATTCAAGGAAAGCAAATAATATACCTGTAAAATACTCCACTTTTACTCCCTAGTATTTTCACAGAGGATATAACACTAGTACATATTAGTGTAGGTACATTGAACATAGTATGAAAGTAAAGAAAAAAATAAACAAGTAATATTATACTGAAGATAAAAAGTAACATTAATAGAATAAACTATATAACCAATACCTACATATAACATGAATCTTCTTTGACATCGATACTTTTCAAAAATGTCCTAGTTGACAAAACGTGCAATTTTTACAAACACAACCCAAATCTCAAGAGAACAACATGAATTGCCTTTTCTTTAAATGAAATCGCATTATTGAAGAGATCACTCACTACATATCAGCTCTAAAATCCCTACAAGAGGATTTTGAATCTAAACGAGGTTGACCCAGAAATTTGAAACGTATATGAACTCTGAAGTATGGATTACTTGAATGTGGATTACCTAAAGCAACTTATAAGCTAGACCATTAAAACATGAACATGGAGCCCGAGCCATTATGTGTAGAAGAAAGAGAATTAGTGAAAGTTAACCTATAGGACTAAAGTAGTAGCTACTAGAATGCATTGATGTGAAAGTGAGGTAAAACTTAGTTTTAAGTATTGAATGTGTTTAAGTAGTATAAGATGATTATACAGAGCGAAGAAAGAGCCGGACCAAGGAGCGGAAGGATGTAGACTTTCCTAGAGGCCAAAAGAGAGCAGCTGCTAGGCAAAGCAGCAAAGTGAAATGGAGCGGAGTAAAAGCAGAAACGCCACACCGCCCTCCTACACATCACAGCACACACTTTGCCATGAATGCTCCCAATAACAACAGAAATCCTCCACTCAACTCAAGATTACTCAACTTAAGTTTGGTAGCAGATAGAAACACAATGTGGATAATGTGTCTGCTATATGCATTTCCTTGTCTGTCTCTCTCCACATGCCATGGAAAGCTGTGCACTGTGTGTGCAGTATAGCATGACTTTACTTACACCCAACACACAAGAGGGTTCCTGACTCAGAAAAAAGGAAAGTGAAGCAAAATTGTAGCCCTGTATTATTTATCAACATCATTATCACTACACAAGTATCACCACACCTTAAAAACAACATGTTTTGCAATTGTCTTTGTTACGACCGCATTCTACAACAATAATAAGAATATAATATCATACACGTGCCACAATTTATTTTCTTTGCTGTTTTTGTCAATGATCCTCTGTGCAATTCTCAGATATTTCAAAAACGCAATACGCTTTAACGAAAACGACTTTTATGCAACCTTTGTTAACAGATTGAAATGAGTTGTCATTGAATTACCTAAATAAATCCTCCGTGAAAAATAATAAAACTAAAATTTGCAGAGCTACAGACGTTGCGTTGAAACGAAAATGGCACATGGCAAAACTTGTGTGGATTTATTAAAGCTTCCGGAAGGAAAAGTGTGTACTACAACTACTACACCTTCTGTTTGTATTTTATTAAGGTTTTCCCTACGCTGTATGGTTCATTCCATCTGATAAGGTTGTGAAGTAATAATATGCATGGTGGATAATAAAATATTATAATGAGAAAGCTTAATACACGTATATACACGCATAAAATTCTGAGAAGGAAGTTAAAGGAAAAGTCAAGACTCAGAAGTCCTGCTGTTGTGTTCAAAGGAGATATCGACTTGGTCTATAGCACTAGCACAATGTAATATGTTGAAGAATTCTAAAAGTTGAGTATCACCATCAGATGAGTGAAGAAAATCGATTCACTTACATCGTACGAACGACTTTTATACACCACTTTGTTTGCTGTTGTACACTTTTCTTCCACCCGCGAAACGAATGAATCTCATGTTGGTTCAGTCTGAGACTTGAATGGTCGCCTTCCTTTCAAGCGATGTAAATACAGTAATGCTATACAGAAGATAGGCATGTAACGTGTTTAACACGACATGTTCTGTACGCATACCGCATACCTACTACATACCAGAGAGACCCATGGATATAGGTATTCAGTTGTAATATACCTACCACTGCCACATTTACTTTTATAGAAGTCTTTCTCCTTTCTCTCCTAAATGCGGAAGAATCCCATGTACTTATAGTGTAAGTCTTTTACTCTTCTCTGTGTTCATGTGGATATTGGGTATGCTGCGTAGAACTACCCATGCAGTCTACTAAATATCGAAGTTGGCATGCTGCAGCATTGTATAAAAAATGTATTCGAGGTATTCCCTCCTGTACCTGGCTTGAAGCTTACCTTATACATTTCCCTGCCTTCAAAAGTTGCCCAACTCGGGTCTTTAGAGTAACTTCCACCAAGTCAAAGTTTCCGTCAGCTTTTAATTTGCTGAAGATTGTGTAGATCCATGCTTATAAAAACCAATGGTTAAAGTTGAAAATATTACAAATGAGTTTGAGCCAAGCCTGCTGTGTTTCTATACGCATAGAATATCACAAGCAGAAAGAGAATTTCTCACTCACTGCAAACAACCCTCAGAAATTATTTTCTACATGAAACAACTTAGTTAGAAACTAGTCAACTCCCAAATCCATGGACCCTACTGCAATAATTGTATTTTACCCAAGACACTGTATTATATAGACATCATTTGTCATTGCAGCTTATACACACATGTATGTACGTCACAATGATGAGACTATAATATTATGGTATTGTACATTTCTCCTGCATATTTGCCAATGTTCAATGTAATAGAAGGGAAATAATAAGTAATTCTAGGAGAATTTCCGTTGTATGTAGCATAATAGAAACGGATTAAATATGTGAGTTTATAAGAGACTAGAAGTTTCACAAGGGCAACTTTAATGAAAATATAAACTTTAGCTTTAAAGTGTGGCTGTGAGCACAAAGGAGAAAGCGGAGATAGTCAACGTCAGTTAGAGAGTCAGTAAAGTGATTCACTCTCCAAATCCGTTCCGAGAGTTACGAGTCCGAATCGATCTTATACTGCGACGCAAATTTTCTTCTTATTATATTCAGTCAATTGAGTACATGTGCATTTTTGGACTTTCTAGTTCACTTACAATGTAGAAGGAACACCCGGATTTTTAGGTATATGAGCATCCTGCATACATAAACTGCTAGTGACTGTAGGGCATTCTACGTAGGTGATGTACGATGATGGCATTGCATTGGCCCGTATCTTCTTTAATGTACATACATGTTAAGCTTGTAGATACTATCTTTGTTTCCCGAAACTCGAGTAAGGTACATTGCAAATTGCATTGTATACAAATGAGAAGGTACAGAAAACTGCCTATGTATTTATACTAAATGTAATACAGAAACATATCTCTATACACGGGCAAAGAGAAAGACAATTAACTTAAAAACTTTTACTACAACCTTATTTATTGTATTTCCTCATGATTTCCGTTTTGTCAATTTCTCTGTTTCCCTTTGCAAGGTTTATGCTTTTAGTAGAGACGATGTTGAAATAATATGATTAAAAGCTTCCAGCACCAGTTACCACAGCACAGACAATTTAATTCGGTGTTTTGGTTTTGAGTGCTCTTGTTTAAAGTTTCTTCTATGTGCTTTACTTTCTAATGCAAGTCAAATAATTTCATTGCAATCATAATGCAGATGTTTTCAACATATGTACTTTCAATGAATACATACGAAATATTAGCTAGCAAACACTTTTAATACAAATTGTTGAATTGTATTGAAGTAAAGAAAAATCACAAGTGTGTTTTAACAATATGGAGGTACACAATAGCATCGTTTTGTTATCAAACTCAAACTGATTGCGCGTCGTACTCGTAAAGAATGAGGTGAGATATAAGGAACAAGTATAGAGTTGAGTAAGCACAACTAAATAGACGAAACGAAGATTTCTTTTTATGAATGAATTCCAGTACCAAGCAATTCATCTTTACCTGTGTGTGCTCATCTTAATTTATTTTTTAATGAAATGATTAGATTACTATAATTGTCTGATGTGATGAGATTATCTGATATATTTTTACAACATCCGTTGCGAGATCTTTAATTTCTTAATTTCACCACTGGTATTTGCAAAGATAAGAAAGAAGTCTTTCAAGGACGTTGATTAAATCGTGGGTTTAGTTTCGTTATTCCGTCTTACTCCAACTTGACAGGTTTACATTACAGCTATCAGTGAGGCAAAACGTTATCTCCTGTTTACAAACGGGAACTTAAAAAGTGAAGCGCATCCTAGACTACTACTATGAGTTGAGTATGCCTTTCTTTTGTATATTAACATAGGAAATAAATAAAAACAAAACTCTACTACGAATAAAATCATTGTAAATGGAAATACACAAATCGTTTGTTAATTTTTCTTTGAAATGGAATGGATTCAGGCAGTTTCTCTTTCTTACGAAATCCATAAAGATTTAGGGCCTGGTAAAGGAGAAAGTAAGTCGGGTGGAATACAACAGAGAGATTTTGGCTTCCAGCGAAGTTCGTAGTAAACAGATATTATAGTACGCTTTTCGGTTTTCCCCTTGCCCGTATTAAATACAAAGTGATGCAGCTCAGTGTGCATTATTAAATCACTTCTTTCCTCAATAAAACTTACATGCTATATCCGAAATAAGGGAAATACCTTTTATTTGCGATAAATACTGTTTAAAGGTTTTTATAGCCGTGAACATGTGGGAGGATAAGATGAAATGACTCTTATCTGTTTCATAAGCATTGAAGTGTGACGTAGGGTACTTTCACTATAATAAGAATGGCTGAAGTCTGATGCGTAATGGTGCCAGTGCAGGTATAGTGGAGAGTTGAGTAGCGAATCCTTTGAAGAAAAGCAATATATACAAGTACTCTTTGAAAGCATTGTCAAGATAACTTAAGTTTAACTCAACTGAAAGCGAAGACCATATGAGTCAACAGCCAGCAGCCAAGAACCAGCCACTAACCGAACCGAACTTCCAGTGAGGAAGAAAATGTCGGTAGATTGGGTAGATAGATGTACAGACTCAAAGCCAACTCTACTCCACTAAAGTCCAAACACTCGCACTTGACTGATTTACTTTCCTTACGTACCAAATACCGAAAATCGGAGTCAGCAAAATTTCTTGAAGCTGGAGCCACATTATTTCAACTTAAACTTAACGTCTCTTCTGTGTACATCACGTCAAATTAATTTAGTTTTGCTCAAATGCTCGCTTTGAACCTATCTTTTCTTTTTTCACTCTTTTCCCCCAACCCATGTAATCTTGACTTCAAACAAAATTATAAAAGAAATAAACTCCACTATACTAAAACAGTTCTACTGCAGTGCAGTATACTGAATAATCGTAATTGATATTACATCTTTGATCAAAAGCAAACAATGGTGAAAGACAAAGCTCTATCATCGTCTCCCGACTATTTACATGCACCCGAGACACGGGAGTGAAAGTCATCTTTTATATAATAGAAGCAACGTGGCAATATGGAACAAATAAAAATAACAGTTGAATGTGGAAGGTAATAATAAACAACTGGAACAAACATATCTATGCCACCTGCCACAGTAGACACATTAAATAACTTAGTGCAATTTCTCTTTGCAATGTGAAGTCTGTTCATTTGCAAAACATAAGGTGTTTCCAATGCTGTCTATGCTGTTGAACTGACATGATGAAAGAATTTGCATATTTGCATTCTAAAGCACTTCATTGCTGCCGAGGAATTTTGGACATCAGCGGAACTTGCCAAGCTTATCAAGTGGCACTTAAAGTATGAATGAATCTGTCGGCTGTCATGTTAGGAATGAACCCTTCCACAAGTCATAACTCGTTATCACACAACTGGAGTCAGTTATGAATCTATAAGCTTTTCTACAGTGTAACAATTAGCATACAAACAATCAAATAGAATAAAAAGCTTACTTTTGATGTAGTCTTGCTTTTCTCAACTGCATCTCCTTTTCCTGCCTCCTTTCCCTGCAAACAAACCAATTACAAGTTAAAACGTTACCGTATACATACTTCATTTGTTATACAGTAATACGAATATGAATAGGTATGAATATTGAAGAAAAAATTATTAATTAATTAAGCTTTAAATTAAGGTCGCTTTTTGATTTGAAATGCATGCAATAATTGATTTTCATAAGAGAAATTGTAGATGAGTGAAAAGCACAATTTCCTACAATGTTATTAAGTAGTAATTATCTGGACTGATCAATGAATTGACACAATAAACATCAGGTTTAATAAAGTTACAACATTGTCCTATCTTCATATATATTTTGACATTATCAGGTTATGTATAGAAATATTTTATTTATAAAGCAATGGCAGATTAAAAAAGAACGTTGTATTGCTATATACTATGATTTGACTGAACTACTAAATACAAATTAATAGGTATAGTATAAACTACCGTAAACCGTACATTTCAAACCGATGCAAAAGATAAAATTGGAGAAAACGAATCGGGTGTTCGTTTCCTTTGTCACTTAAAAGTAAATCATTCTTGTGTGTGGTAAGAACCTAAACATTAAAGACTATCACAAGCTACCTCTACTTTAATTGTTTTTGCTATTTAGAAGGTGCTTCATGCAATAGTTATAACTTTAATTGTACTAATCTCAAATCTCATCCATTGCAATTGGTCAAGAAGTTGACTTGTCCTGACTGCTTGTGTAATGCCTATCTATAGTGATGGTATAATAATGTCACTCATTAAATACTATCGGAATGATAAAAGGCCGAGGGAGATCATCTTACAAATGTGAAATGTATCTTTGAAGCACAGCCAATTACAATGGAAGAAGTAAAAAACTGATAAAATTTTTGCAAATTAAAACAAAATGTTTTGGTCTTTCCCATTACACGCCTACATGAAGTGACAGATTAAAACACATGGCATTACTCATTCAAATGTATTTTTGTAAACAATTCCGAGGTCTGCAATAAAAACTAATTCTAGGCATTTGGTCGTCGCGAGATAAAAGAAAGAAAAAACGCCAACCTTCTTTGCTCAACCAGCACGTTATAAGACGAAGAGTGTGGAGTTAAGTTGAGTAGAAATGTGCACAAGCTATGTAATGTACCTCTCGTTCTCTCTGTATGTACAATGTGTGTATCTTCAGTATATTCCTCAACGTAGTATATTAGTATCGTAACATGCATTTTCTCCTCGTGTGTAGTATCCTGCCATACATTCCAACCCTATCGGATGTCTACGTCTGCAGTGTAGCATATACATTACCAGACAAGTATAGAAAATCTATAATGCTCTAACACCGAGATGAGAGTAGTACTAGCAAAAAACAGTTTATAATATGGTGGCATGGCATGAGTATGTATGGTACAAATAGCATTAGCACGAACGAATCCTGAGAGTACATCCAATATGCAGTAAGAAGACGTAAAAGAGTTTTAGGTATCTGACTGGTAACATAATAGAGAAGAACATCCAAAAATAACTTGCCTTTTTTAGTCCGAATCAATAACCTGCTTAATTAGTTTTTCTTCATTCTCTAGTGGTTTATGTTTTCAACCTTGCTCTTTGATTTGACTAATTAATAAAATATAGCCATCACCTAATACAATTGTTGTTCTAATGTAATTAGTGCAATCCTACGTAAAAACTCTTTCTTAGTCAAATCAAACTGGCAATGTGTGAGAATTTTGTTGGACTGTGCTCAAACAGGGAAGTACCCAACTCAACACAACAATATAACACTCGAGTGAGAGAACCAAAAACGTTGATATGACTATGACTCTATTTCTGCTCATCTTCTGAAAACGTATCTGTAAGAACTACTGTTTACAGCATTGCATTGCAATAATGTGATATCATATAGCTACAGTAAATACAAATACACACCCAGCTACATGGTGATGATGATGTAGAGTGTATGATGCACATCATCATCATCACATCTCAATACATGGCTCTGTCTTCCTTTAAACCGGGGTGTATCTGTATAACACAAGAAAAGTCCATCTCTCCCCTCAATGGCTTTGTATAAAGATTCCGCTGTTTTTGTGTGCTACAAGAAGATTGCATTTTACTCGTGTTTAAAGATTATATAATAGTCACTTACTTATATCTGCACGTATATGTAAGCTATACACTTTTGAACAGAGTGCTAATACATATTGAAAACTACTCTAGTGTTTTACTTGTGTTTGTTCAGGAAGGGTGTTTGCGTATATTTTGTTTTATGTATTAGTATTAAGTGCGTAAGAAACATGTACAATAAGCTACTCATAAAAATTCATAAGTACAACCTCCTATTCCCAGTAGGAAAGTATTATGATTATAATCACAAAACAATGGATACATGGATACTACCTAGATACAAATTGCTTTACCAGTGTAGTAGTTTTAAAAAGGTTTATATAATGACTTCCTGTTTAATGTACAACACAAAATATTCAAATTGATTTATGCCTAGTATGATATGAATTGAAGAGTTTAATTTTTTGATAAGTC
This sequence comes from Pogonognathellus flavescens, assembly GCA_019776165.1. Classification (NCBI taxonomy): domain Eukaryota; kingdom Metazoa; phylum Arthropoda; class Collembola; order Entomobryomorpha; family Tomoceridae; genus Pogonognathellus; species Pogonognathellus flavescens. Next base: position 28,680 of record JABASD010001877.1, read on the forward strand.
CACACACAAACATCTCGCTTTACTTAAAAAATAAATAAATTTAATAGTTTAGAATTAGGAAAAACAATTTGTTTAAAGGATTACTATTATCGTGACGAATTCGTTTAAGCTAAAAAATGCTGCAGACTCCAGACAGTTTATTTTTGCAGGTAATTGCAAAAAATGCTGAAGTAATAACCAGAGAGAAGACGTTGATGTCTTGAAGAATAAAGCATTAAACTGGGTTAACCTTGCTGATTTACGTAATAAAACACCTTTATAGTCTTCGCGAAAGAATAGAGGTATACTATATACGCTGATGGTTTATAGCACGCCAATTTTTGGTGCAACGAACTGCCCACACATTAAGTATTTACGTCGAAAAGGATTATAGCGTGTAGTTGCTACTCACTCGTAGTGATTGTAATATTATTCATATTATAAAGCCTAGCCTACTTGTAACTTACTGTTTTAAGTACACAAAACTATGTAGTAAGTATTATTTTGCATAAAGAATGCACACACAGTAGTTAGTTAATATTTATATTGTGCTTCTATATACGAACCAATTTGTTAAGTGACAACTTTACTTATTGCTTTAAGGTCAGAACATTCTATAGTATATATAGAGTGCAGAAATGGTACATTTAATTAGCCTTTCATTTTTGCAAATTGTACATTTTGAGAAAAAAACTTTTACAACCTAACTCTTAACAAATAAATACAATTAAAAATGTACCTGTGTAAGTTATACTCAAAATTAGACGAATACCCCATAACCTTTGCCATTAAACTATTTATCACATTCTACTACCAGAGAGAAGGAGTATAATAAAATATAAAACGCATTGATAAAACGAATAGTAAGCTATAACGAAACCAATAACCAAACATGACGGTTTCTCAATTTCGTGTATAATATTATATATATTATTGGTTCAACTTGTTTTTCTTATACATAGGTAGAGAAAAATATTATTGCACGGCTGAGCTTAATAAGTTGAACAAGCCACGTCAGGTAAAGTAAATTAATGTGATATGTAATGCAAATGGGATGCAATGCAATGATCTGATGCGATGATGACCGTGATGTAATGCAAAAACACTCCATTCCATTGTATTGTAGTATATATGCTGTATCCTAGTGTGTGAGACAGAAGGGAATGAGAAGCGACTGATCTCGTCTCAAATCAAGGACAAGAGTCCATAGACCCTATTTCATCGCATCTTTTCCATCTCTCTTACTATTCTCTCTCACATCACATCATATTATCGCAACACACATATGTAACTAAAGTAAACTATACTATATACGATGCAACAATGCAGAGTCTCCCACTAATGTACATATTGTAGGATTACAGTTTATAGTTTACGAAACATCGTTGTTGAGAATTTCATTTCATAACATAACGTCAACTACTTATACATACACAGTGAATAAGCATCGTCAAGAAGAAGAAGAAGAAGTCAAGGAAAATAACTTTACTTCTTCGCTCGGCTTGCTTACTGGCTGCTCCCATCACTACCTGCCTTGTTAGATCCATACAACAATTCTACTACAACTTACAACTCTCCTCCACGACTCTTCTCTCGAGGAGAAGATGTATTAAAAGTATTTGCTGTACTAAGAGTCAACTCAACTAAAACGCAATGCGCAGAAATCATTCTATTACTTCTGTTGTTGCTGCTTCTCTGTGAACTCCGTTCAACGCTAATTCAGCACAGTAACAGTACTGTTCGCTCTACACTCAAATACACTCCCCACAATGAAACGAAACCAATTTTATGCTCAACCTGCCCAACTTATACTTATACAACAACGTTCCACTCGCAGTCTACTCTTCAAGTGTATGTATATGGCTGTGGCATGTTGTACTCTGCGACAACCAACAACTACGTACAACAACCAATTACCAAAGGTACAGTATACCTAAAGTATTATGCATCCGTTTATATAACACTTATTTGCCTCCCTAGTTTACTTCACGAGTCCGCCTTTTCCACTTCAACTTGGCAAATAATATCAAGAGTGTCTTCCGACCAGCAAAAATCAGCAACAAGCTTCACTGTCTAAATCGGGGGGCGATCATCAGCAGCTTCAAATTTAATGCTAATTAATTCAGACATTAACACACATAATTATGCAAAATAATGATTTATGGAAAGCTAATAAAGTCAAAATTTATAGTACAAGACGATAATAGTGATTAAAATCAGCATTAAAATATATGCAGTAAAAAAGTTCATTTTTTACATTGCATTTGCAAATGCATTTGGCTTTGGTTTTATAGGATTTCTATCAGGTAGATTCGAAAGACTTAAAAGATCTTTGGTAAATGTGTATGTGATATAAATTCCCAGATTAAGTACTACCAATAATTAGGGCATAGCTAAATGGGATGTATTGGAAAACATGTTATTATGGAATTATGACTGGCCCGTGTGTGTTCAATTATTATTAGCCCTTGGCTTTGTTGCATTAAATGAAAAGTTATAATCAAAGTCATATTATTGATACATCAACTTTTGACCGCAGCTCGATCTTGACAGATATCTGTTTTCAAGCCATCATAATTCCATTTTAAGACACTCAGGGTGTCAATCTTCGCACAAGGCACAAGATAATTACATGACACATTCTACTTGCCAATTGTTTCATATAACTCCATTGAAGCAGTACAGCAGCAGTACTTACAGTTTAATTAATAAATTAATTTATGTCCTATCTGTGTGAACAGTCAAACGTTTTATATACTTAAGGTACTAAAAGAGGCACAGAAATATAATTTCATTAAACACATTACATATAATAACTCTGTGAAAAATGTGACACACGCCAAATTAAAGATCTATTTTAAAATAGCTAATTAAAACTGCAAATAAAATATTATCTGTTTTAACACTCAAGTTTCCTCACGCCTCTAACCGTCTGAACACAATAATATGGTGCAAAGTGCACACGGGGCAAATATAATTAAACTGCTATAAAAAATTATCTTTGAAAGTGTTCGTTCATTCTTGAACCGAGCAACATAATCCGGATCTAGCTAGATCCAGTTACAAAGCAAAGATTTCTAGACAATATCAGATACAAAAGTAAAACCAAGCAGATAAGTTGAAGTTAATACAACATTACATTCGCATGGTCTACATTTTATCTCTTGCTATTATACGTGCATTGTTACATTATACGTACATTAACTTACGTAACACGAAAGATGATCTACATTATTTCTTAACACTTATTCCAGTCATCTATTACCAGTTTATGTTTTTTATACGTTACTTGCTACATTTGATACAAATTATAGCGTATGTCCCTACTAAAACATATCTAATATTTTATTACATTCTACAAAACAATATTATTGCTGGATGATACGAATTGCATGAGATAAAGAATGAGGAGACTCTTTTAGGAAAGGACTTACGAAGCATAAATAAAATTGTGTAAGGAAATTAATTTAGAATGTACCTTGTTGATAGTGTATAGCTAACCCACACACTATAAGCTCTTTGTAGCAATCATAAGCAAATTTCAATAGCAGTTTGCAAATTGTTTTCTATGAATGAGTCGTGTGATGAGAAGAATATATATGACAATGCCAGTCTGGCTTTGAATTGACAGACATGAGAGTGAGACCTGGATAGAACTATAAAGTATATATACCTATATAGGTAGTTTTTTATCTGTATATACTATATACTTTAGAATTGTGTGAGAAATCTGGCGACTTAATTTATTAGTGTGGGTTACAAAATAAAAATTGGATTACATGGAAGACTTGTTGCATTTCCATCTGATCAACCTGCATAAAATATAATGTAGTATTCTATACATCGCAGACAGAAAGGGAGAACAAATATTATGACATATTATTCTATACAATTTTAAGTGTAAAGTTTGTATAGCATCTAATGGACATGCAAGAGTAGGATAGATACAATACACAATTATACATAATGTGTATAATAATTGTTTTCCCACTTACCCTTTTATAAATTTAAAGTTACAAATTATATAGCATCTAGCTGGTTAGGTATGTTATGTGAAATGAGTGAGAAGTATGAAGTAAGTAGGTACACGTAAAAGAGACTCTTGTAGTCACTCTATAATACATTTATTTTAATTTAATGTAATATACGCAATTCCAACCAATTGTTGTTTATACTCCGACTCACGTTCAAGGCCGACTGCAATGCAAAGCCTTTACAATCAAGGTGGGTTAGCTTTAGAGCTCTTGGTCTTACATAAAATATAAAATAATAAGAAAAGGCATAATATGTAGTA
>JABASD010001878.1:0-32951 GCA_019776165.1 Pogonognathellus flavescens
CACCAACCTTTGTACATTAAAATAAAACAAACGGTTATATTTGGTATGCATATCTTCTATAATATACATTGTGATCATTAATTCGTCAATTTAAAAGATGTTAATATTTTTACTCACTTAGAGTCTGGAATATGCTTATGCAGATATTCCGCATGGTAGGGTTTAGCTATAGGATCCAAATCTCCATTGATAACCAATGTTGGACATTTGACATCCTTCAGTCTTGTTTGGTGTCCCATATCACCACCTCCATCTCTATTAAAAGCTCTACAAGCATCTACCCAACCTTTCCAAATTTCTTTCAAATATGCTTCGCCATAGACTTTCACAAGAGGAGCTTTCATTTGTTCAGACCACTGATCTACATCCTCAAGTTCTAAATCACACAATCATAAAAACAAATCATAAATGCAAAAGTAAAGTTTACTCATCCAATAATTTTTCACGATTACCCCAGGATACTTATCAGGGTGCTACTTTCACTTACGTTCACCAGCTGTCTTTTTTTGCACTACTCTCAGGGTATTACTTTTATTTACTTTCACTACTTTTTTCTGACCTACCTATCTACGCTGCGGCTGCGGGTGGTACATTGCGGTCCATAACCATCCTGCGTATTACTTTCTTTATGCCTTTCTACAGGCCAGAGTTTTTCATCGAATACTTTCAAATTTTTATACAAGGTAGTATTTGTGAATGTGTAGACATCAATTACATCATTTAGTTTATTTAATGTTTCGATTATCTGACAAAGTTTTTGAAAATTTGAACCCCTAATTTAATATTTAATAATTTTTGAATTACACAATTGTAATACAAAGCTGCAGCAATTGGTTATTATTCTACAGTACCACATTATAATACTTTTAATGTATTCTACCTAACATGTACTATAAAACATGCTTAGAAAAGAAATGATATGGAACTAACAACTCCAAAATTAAAATGCAAAGGGATTGATTGTAAGGTCTCTTTTTATAGTATGTAGACCATGGTGAGAATACAAATGTGAAAGCAAGGAAATTTAAACATACCTATGCAGGTATGCATTAATTAAAATGTATATACCTATCTATAGTCTCAGAACAGACTCTCCTTTAAATCTTGAGTTAATTTTTTTCAAGATTCAACTTACGGCTGTTCCCCATAGTATTATCATCCATAAATGCGTGTGCTCCCCACACAACGAGACTATCTACATTCTTCGGAAATTCTATGGCAAGTTGTATCGCTGTAATACCACCACCGCTCCATCCTAGTACAGAGTATTGTGGGTGATTCAAAGCCTATAAATTAACCATAACATGTTTTACGCAAACGGTAAAAAAGCACAATACAAATCCTAAGGCAATTACGGTGCGTTTCAAAAATGGGTGAAAGTTGTCAAGTACAATGTACATGTACCTCCATGAGTTCTGCAACAACTAGAGCATCCTTCTTAAAAAAATTCCCCGAATAGTCTCTCTTTGGTGGGCGACTTTTCCCATATCCTGCATTTTCATAAAGAAAGTATAACAAAGTTGTGATATACTTGTCATATCACAGTCAAATATTTTTTCATATATTATTGGTATAATTTCTATTTTGTATACCTGGAGGGTCCCATACTACAATTGTGAACTTCTCCTTGTCCAATTTTTTAAGTTGAGGTGCAAAATCCGATTCAATAAATCCTGTCAGTAAAAGTTAGGCGAAATTAAACTTTACTGCCATCAAGTTTTGAAAAACATTCTGGGATTGATTTCCCCAAAAATGTAAAGAGGAGGCAAACTTTGAGATTCCGAACTAACTTTCATTTTTGATCATGTAAATTAGTGGGAGAAAGTAGTGAAAGCCGGCATTGATTCGAGTACCGGCGTTTGATCGAAACTTGACTAATTGACATTTGGGACTAATTAATGATTAATAATAAGGTGAAGATTTAATTTAATATTTACCTAGTGTACCAGGAAGACATACAATTTTGTGTGGCCCTGTTCCTACTTGCTCATAATTGATCGAAACATTTTTTAACTGAACTTTCTGTTGTGCGAGCAAACCAACGGACGAAGTGAAAGTTCTTCCGTTTGCATAGAACAGTGGAAAAGAAAGCTGAGAAATGTAATCCTTGCTCTTGTTTTGAACCCAGAAAGACCTTGAGAAGGAAAAATAGTTTTTGAACATTGTGTGCGATTAGGACATAGGATGTGAGAGCTGAAAATTTTAATGACTTGGCTATTTCCGAATTATTTAATTCGGGCAATTAGTCTTTTAAACTCTACTTGATAAGTCCGAACCGATGGTGCAATTATCAGTATATTTGTAAACCGGAAACTAAACTAAATCACTCGACACCGACACATTAGACTAGACAGTTTTGTATAAAGATTATATATAGATTGTCAGTAACAGTCTGTACATATACATAATACGTTAATACGTGATATAAGAAGGATAGATTGTCAGATCAAGTGCCGCGGTGTTTTCGAATGGAAGACAACAGATCATCATCCTTTATAATAATGAGTCACACTCACACTTACTTTTTGTTGTGGATGAATTACATTTTCTGTGACAAATTGTAATTAATCTGACAAAAAGTTGTATTTTATTACATTTATAATTTGTTATTGTTTACATACATTCAGTCAGTGCTTGTCAGACTGATTCAATCAAGTCATGGCAGACGAACACGACACATTTATTAGACAAGCTCTCTCATCTGCTAAGGTCAGTACCTATTATTATCTAAACACTAAACGTAAACAGTGTTATTACGTATTAAAAGTTACAAGTTATTACCAAGTTACTGTGAATAATTATAATATTCAAGTTAAGAAATTTGGGTTAAATTGTGAAAATAGTTTACACATTGTATTTTTAATATAAATGTAATTTCTTGACTTCAATTATAATTACAGTATAGAGACGCAGAAAAGACTCGTCAAGATGTTCGAGATGCAATAGGACATTATCGTGGACTCAAACCTGTTTCAGATGTTTTTGGTATGTTTTGCTTTAATTCAAAATATAATACATTTCTGTGTATATAGTTGGCAATTTAAAAATTGGCTCTTTTCTTTGTCGTTTTCACAGTTTTCAATAATGGAGCTCAAAAATGTTTGCTGGCTCTTTCGGGAACAATACCCGTTAATTACAAAGGTATGTGTATTTGTATAAATTATTGGATAAAAGGATAAAATGTAGAGCTAAACTCAATTTTAATATACTTTTACTTTACAGGAGCCACATACAACATTCCTATTGTAATTTGGCTTCTTGATACTCATCCGTACAATGCACCTATGGTTTTTGTCAAGCCTACCCCTGATATGAGAATAAAAGTATCACGTCATGTGGATCATAATGGAAAAGTATATCTTCCCTACCTTCACGACTGGAAACATGTAATATGACCAATAATATCTTCTGCCACTTATGCTGTTTACTAAAATATTCTATTGGCCTTGGTATTTATTTCTCTTTGTATGTTTCAGGGTTCGTCAGACTTGTTCAGTCTTATCCAGGTTCTGATAATTACTTTTCAAGATCAACCACCGGTATATGCAGTCCTCAGTAGTCCGCCACCTCCACCGATTCTTCAAATGCCACAACCTCAAGGGGTGCCTTATCCAACTCAAAGTTATGGGACGCCGTACCCTCCAATGCCCATGCCAGGCATGGGCCCTGGCCCTGGTGCAATGCCTGGTGCTGGTCAGACATTCAGCGTTCGGCCGAGTTTGTTAACAGCAGCTGAAGAAAAACTTCGTAGAAGATTGGAAGATGTGTATTTATCAGCAGAGATATTGAAAAAAGTAATTCGTTTAATTTGATAAGTGTATACAAAAGTTATTTAAAGTACTATAGCCATATACTCAACTCAACCACAATTTTTGATCTAGACTGGGGATCAGTTACAAGATGGTCGTAATAGACTTGAAATGATGGTAAGACGACTGAATGAGGAAAAATCAACTTTAGAGCAAAACATCGAAACATGTTATAAAGAATGCTCATCTCTGGAAGAGAAAATAAATGCACAAAAAACCAATGAAAATGAAGCTATGATTGATGATGCCATACAAGCTCCTACTCCTTTGTATAAACAGTAAGTGTATTTCTAAATTGACGAATATGATTTCTCTACAATAAATTGAACTTTGAAAATAATTGCTAAATTTTTTCCAAAGGATCGTGAATACTTTTGTCGAAGAGGCTGCACTGGAAGATACCATTTATTATTTAGGAGAAGCTTTCCGTTGCGAAAAGATGGATCTAGATCAGTATCTAAAAAATGTTCGTATATTCTCGAGAAGACAATTCATGCTGCGAGCTATTCTCAACAAATGTCGTCAGAAAGCTGGTTTGGCTGGATAACGTTATGATTTCACACTCCAAATGTTTCAATTCTATTATTATATGTATGTTCTGCAAAATTTGATGTTAAATATTAAATATGATATTTGCATTGTGTGCATACAACATAAAATAGACACTTTATGTAGACGTTTACTAAAATGTAATTTACACAGAGCGAAGAAAAATATCTATTACATATGGGTACATACTTTACTTTTAGTATGTAAAATCTAAAACACCCGCAAGATTCCTATTATAAAATATTGTTATCTTCGTATCTACACTCGACCGAATATTTGTAATTGTAAATAATAATATTATGACATTCTTTCTAGAAAACTTTGCTATTATTACTAGAAATAAGTATATATCATTCAATGCATTCGAATTCGATGTGCTTAATTTATCTTTTCTGTGTTTAATAATACAATGTATAATATTATGTTATTCTATAAGTAATGAAACAATTATAAAATATTATGTCTATGTGCATGTCTTAAATGTGAAACTCGAATTGTAATTCGTAGACATTTATTGTGTACAACACTGTTTCAACCGATTCAACCTAAATATGTGTACATTTTTTAATTGTGTCCCACGAAATTGTAATCGCGTGTTGTTTGTTGAAAAATGAAAAATAAATGCCAGCCAAGTCAAAGTATTTATACAATCATTTTATCGGGTTAAAAATCTCACGCAGAATTAGATCAAAAAAATATCATTTACAATGACAATGAGAAAGATTTCCTTTGTAAATTACAAGTAATAAGTAATTATTTAGTTTAATTATTAGGGTTTTATTTAAATATGCATACACCGACACAAGGTATAATATTTCTAGTTCTTTCGAACTTCAAACTCTTTTATCTGGTAAGGATAAACAGTGTGAGGAAAATTGCGCTAAATTTCATTTGCCGTAAGGTGAGTGAGTTAGAATTGAAGATGAGAATTTTAAGGACGGTATTGCAACAGATTTTAAGAGTTCTCCATTGTCAAGTTCCGGTTCCAGAATTGGAAGAAGTTGGGAAGTGTTTCTATTTTAAATCTATTTAGGTCAATTTTTTGTGATTTTTGACGTTTCGACATCGATCGTTGCGTTGAATATTTAAATAATGGCTACCGAATTAGGGGATCAGATTTTACAATATTTGTCACACACGGAATCGGTGGACACTCTTCAACTTGCAAAGGAATTAGAAAAAGATCATCAAAAGATTGTGGGGGCAATAAAAAGCTTACAGAGTCAAGGGAATGTCATCGAGGTTGAGCAAAAGTCGGATTTAAAAACAGAATTAAGTGCTGAAGGTATTCATTTATTTATGTTCGTAGCTTTTTGATATGTATTTGTACGGTTTTGGCAAGAAGCCAAGTGCCAAGATATTACTTATGAATTTCTTATCAAGCTTAGTTTATGTTGATAATTAACTAAAACTTTATTACAAATTCCAGGAAAACAAACTGTGGAAAAGGGAAGTCATGAAGCTATAGTGTTTGCCGCTGTACCTTCTGGACCAAATGGAATCGGTCAACCAGAGCTGATGAAAGTGACTGGAAATAGTGGAAAAATCGGAATGAGCAAAGCAATCCAGGCCGGTTGGTTAAAAATCGTCAAAGATGGAAAAAACCCAAAAGTTGTTAGACTGGTGGAAAGTATTGAAGATAAGGTAAAGACATAATTTGACATATCTAACATTTATACGGTAATGACGTTAGTACATATTTTTATTACTGCTGAAAGAATTTTTATTAGTAACATTTAATAATTAATTAAAGTATCACAATATCAGTTAGTTATGAATCTTTAGTATAGCTTATTGTTGAATCCATGTTACTGAAGGAGTTTACAGTTTACCGTTTTTTGATAGAACTGGATGACATGAGACGAATCGAATCTAAATTCTCACTCATCAGCTAAATTGTTCAAAGTGAATCAAACTTCGAACAAGAAAGTTGAAGTGGGTGTGAATTAGATCTTAAATGTTTTTTTTCTGTTTTCTTGTGTTTTAAATAATTCTTCAGCCTGCTCTTTTTATTGTATCTTCTTGATCCGAATTAGATTTATTGAGCTTGCATATCCAATGACACGATATCTTCTCTTATATACACAGTTGAAACAATGTGCTCACATGAATCATGCTTTATTGTTCATTCTTAATTTTTAATCATAATAGTGGATATTAGCTAATTCTAAAACATTGCATTAATTCTCGTGGCATTTGTCGTGACTCATAGCTGTAATTGTTATAATGGTAGAAGAGTGTTGCAATAGCGTGATTCAGTATAGTGCAAGCATTTCCAATTTTCCAAATCCTTTTATGGTTATATCGATAATTTTGGTACTTAATGCAACTAAATAGCCATTAATTGCTATCTATATACTAATTATATTGTTTTAAAGTGATTATGATTTTGGATTTTGTATGATTTGTTAGGTTCAACAAAATCTGAAAGACCTTCTTTCTGGAGCGTCTACTCTTGACGCAACCACAATTAATGAGTTTAAAAAGAGAAAGTTGATGACTCAGACTGCTGTAACATATTTTGCTGTGAGACGTGGTGAAGGATTTACAACTACCATTGAAAAACAAGAAACGGATTTGACTCCAGAACTAATGGCAAATAATGAATACCTTAAAAAGTCATTCAAACCTTATAATTTCAATGCATTAGGAACCCCTTTGCATATTGGACATTTACATCCTCTGATGAAAGTGAGCTTGGTCATTGATGCTTAATCAATTAATTTAGTCTCCAATTTCATATAGAATTTTTAACAATGATAATAATGTATTGGAGTGGAATCAATTTTAATTGAAGGTAATGTTTTTAAGGTGCGCTCTGAATTCCGTTCCATACTTGTCGAATTGGGATTTTCCGAAATGCCTACCAACATGTTTGTGGAGAGTTCGTTCTGGAACTTCGACGCTCTGTATGTTCCACAGAAACATCCAGCTCGTGATGCTCAAGATACATTTTTCCTTTCTCGTCCTAAAACTTGTAGAACTTTACCTGACGATTTTGTAGAAAAAATCAAAAAGGTACATTCAGTAGGAGATTATGGATCATTGGGGTATGGCTCGGAATGGAAAATTGAAGAAACTCAAAAGAATGTTATGCGAACTCATACCACGGCTGTCAGTGCTCGATTGTTGTATGCGCTTGGTAATTACTTCAAATTAAAATCTGCTGTTTGCCATTTTACATTTCTCCTATGTGTAGTTTGATTGTTTGTTTATATTTTTTGTTGCTCTTAGGCCAGAAGGAGTTTGTACCGTCTAAATTGTTTTCCATCGACCGAGTTTTCAGAAACGAAACATTGGATGCGACGCATCTCGCCGAGTTCCATCAAGTAGAAGGTGTCGTTGCCGATCGTAATATAAATCTTGGGCATCTTATTGGAGTCATGAAAGAGTTCTTCAGAAGGCTAGGGATTCACAAACTTCGCTTTAAACCAACTTTCAATCCTTACACGGAACCGTCCATGGAAACTTTTGCGTATCATGAAGGTCTCAAGAAATGGGTTGAAGTAGGAAATTCGGGAATGTTTAGACCAGAAGTTATCAGACCAATGGGATTGCCGGAAGACGTACGAGTTATTGCATGGGGACTTTCACTCGAGAGACCTACCATGATTCGATATGGAATTGACAACATCCGTGATTTAGTGGGTCCACGTGTTGATCTTCAAATGGTTTACAACAATCCTTTATGTCGACTCGATAAGCAATAATTTCACTAATTTATTATATTTGATCCCCAATTAGAATTAAGATTCGATTGAATTGGCTGACTGGTTTTTACGTTTTTAGCTTTACATACTTTGTATATCTCTTCTCACAATCAGTGCTCAGCTCACTGTATTTAAATGCACACAAGTACCTACAGTTTTTGTGGCTGTTTTTGAGTATTTTTGTTAAGCTTCAAATGTAATGATACTTAAATGACAATTGCAATTACCCAACTTCAATAAAAATGGCTTGTCCAAATTCATTATTTTGATTGCATTCATATATTTATTACAAAAACTGAAGCACATTATCATGTTATAAGTTACAAGGTTAAATATTCAAAACGGTTTATATTGAAACTCCGTATTTACTACACACAACAACCACATTATTTTCTAGTTACACTATCATTTAAATAGAGGTGATTTTTAGCAATATACATTTCGAAAACGTTAGTGTTGTCTAAATGTCGAACGTGCGAATAGAATTTCGTTGCAGTATGCCTAACAACTATAAGTGTCTATCATATTCATATCATATTGCATCTTTAAAGATGTAAAATATAGCATTGAAGCTGCAATAGTAGATTCGTTTTCGTACGTGAATAATTTTTGGAGTCAATCGTTAGACAGATATAGCAATAATAGCAAAGGGCAAATCATTAATTGGTTGTAAGTGGTAATTGAGATGGTATTTAAGTAATTGTAGTAGTTAATAGTTATTGGTAAATAAATAAGTCGAATCCATCGGATATGTAAGAATGAAGAAATTAGAGTCCTACTTAGACTAAAAAGAAAGCTAACTGACTGACTACACACTATTCTCAAGGTGTGTGAAATCACAACAACTCACAACTGACTCTGGCTTTAGGTAAGTACAACAAATCAGATTATCTATACGCAAATTATAATACAGTGACTGTACAATACAAAAGAACAACACAAATCTATTCAAGATTTGTTACGGAATAGTTTTTAACTTAGCTTCGAATAATTTGGTGGAGCAATACATTTGCGCATGATTTTTATAATGTATATTGGTGTGCACGATAGTGCAGTTATCAGAATGACCTTCCACACGTAGTTTAATGATAAAATAAAAGTGGTATCTGTTGGACAAAAATAAAAAATAAGCGTTTAAAATCTTTATGATAATGATGACTTACGTCAACTAGTAAATGTAATTTTTTCTTACCGAAGAAATCGCGGAAGACAATCAAAGAAAGAAAGTATAGAAGTACGGATACGATTTCGGCCACTATCATAAGTCGGTGCATCGTACGAATGGTTAAACCGACCATAATAAGTTCGGTTAAAATCAGCGAAGTAAAACTTATAGACACAATATGGATAAACTCATCTTGGAATAGGATTAGAGCTCCATACATAATCATTCCACCTGAAACCAATTGTAAAAACAGTTTATACTGTTGTGCTTGATTGAAATACAAGTTGGATCGCTTGTTGGACATGCCATGAAACTGACCTTGGTAAACGCTTATCAGGACCCATAGGAAAAATGTTTTGAATGTTAAGGATCGCCCTTTTCCCAAATCAGCGTACAACTCTGGTAGTCTCATCAAGTCATCTTCCTTTACATCTTTATCCAAAACCAATGCAAAAACTGGGAGCATGGTATACAAGGTTGCGTACCTATAATTAAGTAAATTAAAATAATGTTACATATTTCCGGTCTCCATAATCGTCTTTTACTTAAAAGTAGAAATAATGCACGAAAAAAACGTATTATTATTTTAATCACCCAATCATGAGGAAACCTTGATACAAGGACACCGAAGAAAAGTAAAATATAGACGAAAATACGGCTTGCATTACAGTTATGATCAATCCTCGATGCATAACAAATTGGGCTAATGAAGCAGATCGTTTGTAAGAATAACGACCATGGACAAGGAGAAGACGTGCCACGTAACTGAATTGGGTTATGGAGAAGTCAGCAGCTAAGGAAGCTTGTCGTCCTTCTTTTCCTGTTTCGATCATATAACATTTTTAGAAAAATTCAATGTAAAACAAGTTAAGGAGATTTTACTGCTCAGATAAAAGTAATTTTGTTGAGAAAAACAAGTTGAGAATTCTTGACATAATAAACAAAAATGACCCAGAGGTTTAAGACATAGTAAAATATAATAGTAATTATTACACTTACCCTCAATTCCGATTCCAACGTCAGCAGCTTGAATCATGGCTACATCGTTTCCACCATCACCAATTGCTGCGGTACGCTTTCCTGTGTGTTTCTGAACCAACTGAACAACGTTTGCCTTTTGCGTAGGTGAACAGCGGCACACCACAACCACTGGGCTTGAACAAGCCAACTCCATGAACTCTTTCTCGTAATATTGTAGACATATCTACGAATTCGACGAATTATATTGTATTACAGCCTTATATAATGCCTCTGACAAAACAAGATCACAATCAATTCATTAGTTATGTTATGATTACTTACCTCCAAAGATTCGCCTTTAATGACCATAGCAGAATCTGATTTTCGTCTGAAGTTGTTTAATTCTTCAAAAGCTTGTTGGCGATCTGATATTTCTTTGAAGGTATAGATATCTTGTAGAGTCGCAACAAGTTTAGAGCTTTTGGCAATGCATGTGGCAGTCTCTAGCTTGTCCCCAGTAAGCATCCAGATTTTGATCCCTGCTGACCTTAATGTTTCCAGGGTACTTTTTAAATCCTTCTGCAAAGTATCTTCAACACCAGTGACACACAGCAGATCCATATTTACTTCAATTGTGCTCACAGCGTTTGCCACAAGGTTTGCTCTGTCAGTTTTGCTACTCTTAGCAGTGTTGTATCGTCGCTCAAAGTCTTCATAATCGTGTAAATCCATTTTCTTTTTCGCAACGACTAAAGTTCTAAGTCCTTCTCTAGCCATATTTCCACATGCTTCATCGAGCCAGTCATTGAATTTAACAATTGTTTTCATGGTGGTGTCTGCACCCTTCAGGTAGAAGGTAATTTCTTGAGTTACCTTATCCTAATAACCAAATTAAAAATAAATATTTGTATCCAATTCCGTCCGTTGTATCGAATTAACCCATCGGTCCACAATCAAAAAAGCTAAGACAAGACTTGCACTTACTTTAACTATAATTCCCATTCGTTTAGCTTCAGATGTAAAGGGGAAAATGTGTAAAATTTGATAATCCAGAGTTACGCCAGCATCATAAGAGCGTAGAGACATTGAAGACTGATCTCTTCGTATAAGTGACAACCCGACATCTTTTGTGTATTTTACAAGAGCAATCTGTTAAAAACGTATCACAAACTTTAATACTATAGTTATTATTTAAATAATATACTTATAACTAACACTTTCCGTACAATTAATTATATTATATATAGTTCATATTGAATAAATACATACTTCATCAGGGCTTGATGCTTGATAGGTTGTGTCTCTTTCCATTCCAACTCCCATTTCATCGTCTAATATTTCACTGTCGTCATATACTGGAGTGACATTATGACAGATACATAATGCTTTTATAGCCTCAGTCACTCTCATGATTTCTGTTAATCTTTGGTGGGGTTCAGAAGCCTGTGACGGATGCAGTCCTTGGGTTAACATATCTTTGATATCGTTCGGAGAATCTGCTTGAGAAGTTGCTAAGCACAAGCGTTTAAACACCATTTCATTCTGCGTGAGTGTTCCAGTTTTGTCCGTCAAAAGGTACGTAATTCTACCCAGATCTTCAGGTATAGTTGTCGACCTCACCTAAAATGTGCGAATTTTCCATTGATTATTTGAAAATATTTGCAGATATATATATATATTTCTAATTTAAAAATTGCAATTTAAAATTACTTACTACTGTGCCTGCTATCTTTACATCTCGCTGCAGAGCGTACGCGTAGTAGGATTTTGCCATATCCATATTTACTCTCAAGCTGTAAATAATTTTGTTAATGAGTTGAAACTGATACTCTTACAAACATCGGAAAAGCAAAAATGATTGAGCCAAAGTACATAAAATTAAATTACCTGATCGGGATTATGTAGGAGAATAGTAGAACGAACCGAAACATATAATTATACCACGGTCCATCGAACCCTTTCAAGCACATCATTAAGAATGCCAATCCCACAACAGCAGCAAAAAGAATCTAAAATAACAAATAAACCGTTCTAGTTGTCGAACCATAAACTAATAACAAACAGGAATACCAATCGACAAACACGATCCAAAATATGTACCTTAGTGAGGTCGTTGATTTCGAGATCAATAAGTCCTACTTTACTTCTAGGCATGGAGTTATTCATGACACTTCTTGTTTCTTGGCCAGTATAAATTACAACTCCCACTGCGTTTCCGGCTGCTAGAACTGTATTTGCCCACAAAGTATTTTCGACAGTTATACCATTTTCATCATCATTGTCGTCATCCGGTCCGCATTTCTGTCAAAAAATAATAATTTATACTAAAAACTTTTGTAATAAATTGATACGTTGCAAATTAAACTACAAATACACGTTTTCATAATTCAGAAAAGTTGTTAGACAATCGATGTACCTTTTTCATTGTTCCAATGAATGAATGAATGTCCATTTGAGGGCGCTCAGCATAGATTGTTACAGTGTTTTTAAAGAATTCATATTCTGAATAATTTTCTTCACCGTGATCATGTTGATCCTGTAAAATTGGCATTCGAAGTTTCCAATCCGTTTCACCATCCAACTGATCCGTCCGGATAAAACAACGACCATTTCTATCACTGGTTCTTAGAAGAACCATATCAGCCGGTACCCTTTGATCTTTCTCAACGAGAATCAAATCTCCAACCTAATAATATAAAGATTAATGGTATATTAATATTTACTTTATTGAAGTAAAGTATAAAATATTATTTCCTATTTCCTCTGAATGAAACTTACTTTGATTTTCGAACTCGGAATGTATACTTTTGTAGTTGGAGACATTTTAAAATACTTCTGATTATTAATTTCCTTATCCCTTTGCCGGCGACGAATGTCGTCCACCGCCTCACGGATAAGCGTCACAGTCAAGACGAATATCTACGGAAAAAATCAATAAATAAATTGAGACTTATAATAAGGACATGAGATTAAAGTTTCAAGTTGACCTTACTAAGCAATCATAGCTTAATTATTTAAATGGTTTAGCAAATTATACGGTCGGTACATAATACACACTTACCAAAGGCCCCCAGTAAGTGTACCAGTATCCTATTCGGACTTCAGGAAAGAATTGACTACAAGCCATAATAAGAAAATACATGTTGAGGAAAAATTTAAATTGCTGGTACAAAACCTGCAAATCAAACAAACAGATAATTAATTTTTGAACATTTATGAGTTAAAACTACATAAAATTAAAAATAACGATAAAACCGTACATTATTACATTCTACAAAGACTGACGAAGAAAAGAAAGTAGAATATTATTAATAATAATAATAATAAAACGATATAATTATATGTATGTAGAAGGGTATTTTCGAATAGTAGGTCTTACCAACGGTATAAATGTGATTATATTATATTTTTGATTTTTTATCACATTAGGAGGAAATTTTTGATCAATATTTTGTCCTAAAATGACTTCCCTATGCTTCAACTCTTTTTTGCCAAATACAGAACGTTGACACCAAGAACAGCACCTGAAACGATAATAAACATTCCAATTGTTAACTACATGCATGTATTTCAGATTCAAATTATTTTTGAAACTCATTTAGAAATATTATTCTTACATGCACGCTGCTCTTCCTATCGCTGAACAGAATCTTCTTGCACATCCTTCTTTCTCCCTCCTCATGGCCAATTGTTGTCTGTAAAGCTCAGATGTTAGTACAGAAGGATTAGCTTGGTCAGACGAACTGGCGCCATCATCCTCTTCCCCACCAGGAATGGACATTGTATAATTAGGATTTTCTACACTGCTGGTTGCAGTAAGACTTCCACGAGTTTGTCGAGGCATTTCCACTTTACTACGCCGTTTCTTCGATGGCCTATTTCTCGTCCACAACAAAGACTGATCCTCGGGGTTGTCACTTTCACCAGAGCTGTCGACTTGTATGGCACTGCGATACGAATGTCTGGTACTTTTCGACGATGAACTCCCCAAAAGTCCCCGACTTTCGTCGGTTACCAATTCGTAAGTATCTGATGTCCTTCGTTTATCACTTATCCGTGTCCACATCAAAAAACTACAAAGACAAAGTTAATCCCCGATGATCTATTGTTAATTACTACCAGTTTCTACCCAATCACAACATTATTTCATTTCTTCGGACTCAGCGATTTTATGTATTTTGCAATCGGTCTCTGGCACCTTGTCACTGGCAATTGGTGACCACGGACCAGTCAATATTAAATGTTGTAACTTATTGTGATGCGATGCCACCATAGATTTATTTATTTAGCACTGACAACTGCCACTGCTGACTCCCAACTGTAAGTCGCAGTTCTAATTCTTAGAATTAATCTAATCAATCCATTTATGTTTGTTTATGTTTTGTTGACTTAAATGACAATTGTAAATAAGGATTATAATGTTTAGCCACTCATACAACGTAAAACTGACTAACTGACGAGCAATGTTTACTCTTAGTCTCTATTTCACAAATAAATAAATAACCAAATGATCACAATTTTTTCCTTTGCATACAGGGACCATAAAATTAATAATTGAATCCAAATGACAAGAGTGAATTTAAATCAAACACCTAATTTGGAACTGAACTGTTCTTCTGCAATGCGAAAACAAGTGCGTGCGGGATCTACGTATTAGAGTCATGTGTGCTAAAACCTAAACAAGCAGTATAGTATATCATACAATACACTTCCTTTTTGTCAAGGCAGTACTCAAGGAAAGCAGGAAACTGCATAGGGCAAATGGTACATGCATGACTCATGTATTTCAAAGTAGGCGACCTACTTTAGTTTGCAACTGAAAATCCGCATATTCTTTGAAGCAATCTTTGAGCTCCAGAAGGGGGTGTCGCATTTAATTATTAAAAGTTTAATGAGTTTCGTTGAAGCAAACTGTTTCTTTTTCCAATTATTTTCCTCAAAATCATGAGACAGAACGGAAAAAAACCCAATAATTTCACATAGCCCCGAATGGTATAGCTTACCTCTTATCCATGTCCGTGAGCGGGGAAATTGTCGAGCAAAGTTGAAGTGGAAGATGAAACAAAGTTCTCGTTATTTTTTGTTCATTGTTTAGTTAGTTTCCTTCAAAATTAAGTGAATTTATTGTCCAGAAATAATTATCCCCGGAAGTATTTGGTTGAACGAGTGAAGCGTGTTTGTGATTGATTGTTGAAATGAATCGTAATGGCGATGGTGACACTGGTACTGGAACGGGAGGCAATGATACAGCTGTCTCAGATGCGTATAATCATGTTAAAAAGATTGAATCGCTTATGGATAAATTGATGTTAGTATCGTCTTCACGCAGGCAAGATAAGGCATACAAGATCATAAAGTTAACTTTAAACTGGATAGAAGAAAATGGTAAGTTAAATATTCGTACCAACTTCATTCAACGTCGATAATTTGCAGAAACTAAACTTAAATATGTGAAATGGCAAAAGAACGAATGACGAAGACTGACTTAATTGTATTAATTTTCAGCTAAGCTTTCAAACTTAATGGATGTCATTAACGATGAACTACTCCCCAAGACTTGCAACCTGATTACTACCATGGACTGCCAAGAGTTTGATGGCCTTCAGGAAGTTTTGTTTACGTGCTGCGTGGATAATTCGCAAAATTTTGTTACTACTGAATTTATTGCTGATATTTATCACTTCATATGCAAGTGAGTTATTTCCTCATTTCATTGAGAAATTATACAAAAATTATTTGTGTAAGAATTTAATCATCTTGTTGGATCATAAATAGGATTGCTCCAAAAACTGTAGTGGATGAGTACCTCCATTGTTACTCTAAAGAAGAAATCCCCTTAAAATTCAAAGTGTTTATATTGCCTGCCATTTCAAGGAGTGTTAACGTTAGTGAACTTCAAACCGACTGTGATTTAGTAAGATCTTCATATTTTAAGAAAATATCGTTTTTTATATTTAAATAAATAAAACATTGTCTTAAACTCTTATCTGCCGACACAGATATGCAAATTCCAGATTATTAATTCGAACTGTAGAAAAAGAAATCTGAAGCAAGACGAGATTCAATTTATAGAAACATTTTGGAAAGGCATAGCACATCCAATTCTAAAACAAAATGAGTGGGAAACCGTGTTAACAGTTTGTCTGCAAATGAGACACACAGCAAAAAAGCTTGACATAAAATTGACAACTCAGGTAACTTACGATATATATTAATATTTTAAAATTATTGTAATTTCTAAATAGTCAATGTAAAAATCGAAACTGCTATTAATAACCTAAATCTTTTATCACAGATACTGGGATCTCTGAAGATTATGCTCAACAAAAATATATACAGCCAATTGGTAGCTGTGACCATGTTGTCATTTTTGAAATACACATTAGGGAAAACAGAAGAAATTGTACTTAAAATACTGAGGCTTTATGTCACAGGAGAGTCGGATGATTTGGTTATCAATTTGTTAAAGTATTACATGGAAAATACTGATGTAGAATTGCGGCTTGAAGATTACAATAGCTCAAATTGTATGAATTTAATAGATTCTATTGAAAAGGACGTTAGCATGCTTAGTAATTTGAATGCAGAAGAAAAGGGAAAAGTTAGAAATATAATATGTTGTTTACAAAAGCTTTTGTAAAAATGTCAATATCTATGTTGGGTATTCTTGTGAAAAAATGTTGAATTACAAATGTGATATAGGTAATGGCAGTCAGTGTTTTTATATAATTGTAATCCAAATGTGTCAATGTAGATTTGTATAAATCTAGTCGGGATTACGAGTGATTACGAAATTGGTTGTAGGAAGAAAATCAAACTTCTGCTAAATGTTCTGACGATTAGAAATCTCTTACCTTGGTATTTATTCAAACGACACAAATCCCGATTGTTTTAACACAAACATTTACATATCACAAATTAAGCCTTCTGGCCTTACGCTCCTGCCAGATCCGATAACGATCTCCAATACAACGATATCCACCCCAGAGAAAAGCTGAGGATAATGTGCTCCACAAAAGTTTCAGAAAGAAATACCCGAAAGTTTTGTCGGGGAAATTATTTCTGTTCACCGCTACAATGTAATATGGAATACCAACAAATATTGCAGAAGAGATTAGACCTCCTATGTTCAGTGCCATTCTAGCAGCGGTCAAAGTTGCAAACTACATAGTACAGGAAAAATAAAATATATATATAAAGTGCATTCAACAATAAATTGGACAGATTTCCTATATTTATCTATCAATTTGAAAGTATGGAAGCAATTAAAGTGAAATACTTGATCGAGTTCCAGAGTTGATAGAAAAATTAGATCTTTGGTGTTACAATTGTGTTCCAAAAGAGTTATAAAATGGAAACCGTAATTAAATAAAAATTTCGCTGACTGGGGAGAAATTTCGGTAATGTCAAAAGCTCGTCCAGGAATGAAATTTAAAATCGTAATGCCCACGGAGTAAGGAACAGTAAACTTCAAAAACTTTGGGACTTCATAGCGCTGTAAATGTACACAGTACGTTAAAACATTTTCCCATTTGAAGTAATTCGTAATTATGATGTTCCATAATGTGCTTATTGTGCTTGATTTACTTACTAATGCTTCAGTAATTATTAAGGGTGCCATCTTCCTCCTTTAATAAATGTAATTGATCAGATAAGTTCCCAGATCAATTGAAATGTAACAAGAATTTTGTGTAATACTACAGGGAAAGTTAGATTCAAATCAAAACCCTCTGTAATTTTTTTCACACAGGTTTCATTTTGTGAGAACTTTTTTTTTACTGCAAAAAATAAAATGCCCTTGACAACTATACAAACTTAATCATTGCTACTAATTTTTTGTAATCGTTATTTTTATTTTTTGTTTTCATCCCCAAAAGATTTCATGAAAGTTCTCATAACACGATAATATTTCTTTAGAGCACATGAAAATTCCAAAAAGAATTTTCTGTACTTCCAATTTATACTTCTGTTTCAAATTTTCAGTGATTCATTACAAAATCTACAACCATTAAACGTAAAAAACATTAAACAAAGTTACCACGTCACAATTTAACACTTAAGAAGGCTAATTTTTTTATTTGTCGTCTCACAGAAGGAGGACACCAGTATGAGCGATGTAAATCCTCTTACACCATCAACATCCGACTACGGCAGATTTCTGAACTTTGATCCACATTTACCGAGTAGCAGTAACTCAAGCCTCTTCACTGCTATCGAAAACGAAAGAAATTACAGCCTCTTCAATGACAAAGATTGGCCGACCTTAGCAAGTCCTAGATCAAGAATTCCGCCTATTGAAAGCCTCTCTTTAAGTGAGATCAATCAGATTCAGGAAGGCCTGAAGAAACTCTTCGGGATTCAGTCTCAAGCACCTGCCCGTCCGGAACCAATTGGCAAACTTTCACCAGCAGCGACTTTCTCCACGTTGCACAACGGTTGTGGATTATCAACATGTAGAACTATTAATTGTGCCACAGCACAAGAGTCTCGCTTAAACGCAAGTTTTTCTGGGTTAAGTCAAAACGATCGTGTTACAAATCTTAATAATTCGTGGCCAATTCTGGATACAGACTTTACATATTCCATTGGACCCAATGTTCAACGTCAAATTGAAAACAGTGTTATATATAAACCTATCGCAAATTCTTCAGAAAATGCTACTGGTGCTGAAAAGGTTGCTCGTTGGTCTCGTACCCATTCTGCAGAACGTCGCATGCCAGAAACTAACAGTACATCAACCCTGATATCTCAGCATCAATCCCTGAATCGAGATAAAATGCGCTGTGTCATTTCCAATGGTGATCGAAGAGACGCGGTCAACGATCCTGCAGTCCTGTATCGTTTTTATCAATTCGAATGTCCTTGCAATAAGAAAATTTGGTTTTCTCCACTGGACAAAGCTAAGGATGGTTTGTTCTGTTGGGCTTGTACTCATTTCGTCAGACCATTTGCACATGTAAATAAACTAATAAGTAAAATGCCATATCGAGAAAGCTAAAGCTAAATAAGAACGATGCGAATAATACCAATTTGTATACTAATTTCAGTTCGATGGAACTACTCCTTATCAAGGATCGGAACTATGCTATGGAAAATTTGAATGCCATGTCTGTAAAAATACTTGGAGTTCCCGTCGATCAATGGCAAATGCTTCCGAAAGTTGTTTTGGATGTGGAGCTTCTATTTATCCATATTATCAAGTGACATTAGTAAAGACTTACAAAAATTATAAAGTTTCGAAATAATTGAATCATAGTGTTAATGAAATTGGAATATTAAAATGACTGTATGTTGTGTTCCGCTTAGACAACCGTAGAAAAGAAGAAACGCCGCGTTGAAGCTGTGGCTGCCCTTCGGGAAGGGCTAGGTGGAGGAAATCGGACTCGCCAAGTGATATACTCCTTACAGAGATCACCGTCCCCTCAGAGCCCACGACAAGAAATCTGTGAAAGCGGAACCCGGAGTAACCACTGTTACCATTATCCTCCGCTTAATACCCAACCTTTCACGAATTCTCACTTGAACGTTGGGAATGACCTGGAACCTGGAATTGGGACCCCCAAAACAAGTCCTCGTCAAAAATCCCCTTTGGTGATATCAATATCATCGCCGGCTTTGACTCAGAAAAAGAATTTAACATGACGATATAATATTAAGTACACAAAAATATTTCTAAACGTACTACAAATATTCTAAATTCCTTTTGTTTTAAACTCCTACATATTTTTATACAAGTGACGCGTGTAGCACAGACAGCCACCATGACTTATTTCCATGGGTCACACATTATTACATAAAGCTGTCAAATAACTGTGTCGTTTCTTTTAATGCGTTGAAGTCTACTGTCGTCACTGTATATATATAACTCAATAATATTTTTAGCAATTGAATAACTTGTCAGCTATTTGAATGCATGAAATAATGTACTGCACTGGTGCATGGTGTACTAATTTACAATATGAGATTTCATATGTAACACTGACTTATAATACTTATATATATTTATGATAATAATTTTGTCCAAATTATTTTGTTGCAATTAGGTGTAATGAACTGATGTATTATTTTGTGTGATATGCTATATATATGTATGCTAATACAATTTCTATAATTTATTCCATTCGTTTTGTACCTAATTACTTATTTGTGTCGCCATAAAATGCGTTTATAAATAGCTAACACCTTGAAAATCAGTAGTAAGACTGCATTAATTGGCAATTACAACTCTTAGGAGTCATTTTCTTTGAAACGATAAGTGCATATCAGGTAACACATAGACCCACTTTCTATTCTTCACAGTTGGATATCTTCCTAGAAGGGCATTCATTTAAAAAAGATAGTGCAGTCACAGAATTTTTCAATCATAGCAAGGTACATAGATAACTATATTTCTATGTACCTTGCTCATGTAGCTTACATTTATTTTGTAGCTAGACTATACATACAGTAAACCCTTGCTTGTATTATATTTCCATTTGTATTAGAATCTAACAATAAGGTAAGTACAACATAAGTTACAATTCAAAAACAAATTCAGTCTTAAACAGGAGTGTACCCTTGGTAGGTTTAGTTTACAAAGAAAAGTAGAACACTCAGTGCATCTTACCAAAATGATATCTGTACACTACCTGACTGCAATTGTTTTAAGTAATTTCCTATTTTTACACGTTTGTGCAAATCTTGGTCATGATGGAATTGGTGCCAAAGGATGGTCGTTTCCTGTTCAAGGTATAAGTTCACAAAATGTTAGAGAAGGTCCTTGTTCCTCTCCTTTGCCCTCAACAGCCACAAATATTAATGTAACCTGGGTAAGCCTACTGAAATTCTCACCTTCGTCTTTATAAATCTGATTCATGTCAACTTACATGGTTTACTCTAAAATGTTTATCATAAACAAACGGGTTTTTATAGTTTCTTGTTTTTTGAAGATATTTTTATACTTGGGTGTTATTCTTTTTAGTTAATTGAACCGAGAGTGTGGTACATTCCTGCAGCTAGCCGGGCTTGCATGGCTCTTTATGCGGAAATTCTGTTAGGCCGTCCTGCCAAAAATGTCAGGGAATTATTTGCTATGTGTCTCTCGAATCCGGTCCTTTCCAATGGAGTCAGCCTTGTTAATGGTTATGGAAGTTCTTTTTTGCAAAATTGTGGACCAGACCCAGCAGATCCTACCGGTGTGGTGTGTACTGAGATGGGAGGATCGTATAAAACAAATCCAGATCTTTTAAGTGAGTAAAGTTAATACTTTTCTCCTTTACCAATGTAATGAACCATTGGTCCCATGTACAACAAGAATTATTAACGCTTCTAAATATGAGGAAGTGAACTTATTAATGAGCAATTTGTTTGGCCTTACAGTGACCGAGCAAGATCGAATTGTTATGACGGACAATGAAAATTACATCCTGAATGTGAGATGCATAAATAATGAATACAGAGATTGGGAATTGGTGACCACAACTCCAATAATAGCTCCAGGAGTGACACAAAAAGTTTGTGAAGCAATTGTCGCTTTGGGATTTAATCCAAATTGGGCAATTAGAATTACTTGCGACTCCAACTCATATGGATTGCAACCATTCCAAACTAATATCGATGTCCTTCATGCATCTCGTTTTTGCACCAATCAACAGCATGGAAATGGCTGGAGAAATAGGCCATAAATATGTCAAAAAAATAAATATATTGGCTGTGTTTTCTTTTTTGTTAATGCAAATCACAGTTCTTATAAGATTGCATTCTATTCTCATCCTTTGTCTTGACATGAATGAGTGAATACTAAATAAACTTCATTTGTAGAAAATGCATTGCTTTAATTATCACAATAACTACGTATGGGTAAACTCATGTAATGGAAACTTTCCTATATCAAATATTTGTATAATCTGGACGTGTTATATATGGTAGTCCTAAATCATCCATGTATCTAGAATTATTCACAGTCATAATCTCTTCATCTTCTGTGCTAATTGATTTTATGGAATAGGTAGCAGCAGATCCTTGTTCGACTTTCATCTTCCTGCCTGCCAGTATGCGAAGTACTAATTGCTTAAATCTTCGTCTCATCCAACGTCGAGGATTTGCATCATTCAAAGCTTCCAAAATCCTATCGTGATCTATTATCAAGCAAACGTCTGTTATAGATACTGTTTGAATAGCACATTCACGAGTGTAATATAGAAATGAAATATTTTGGCAACATAAACATGAATATTTAATTATTCGTGTTTGGGGTTTCACGATGTATATGTATCATAATTTCTTTTGCATAGCATTTACTTGGGTTTGTTGCTCCAATAGTGACAGATTCCTCAACAATGTCCTGAATACTTGCACGAGAATGACGAACAGCGGACAAAGCTGGTGTAAGGCCAGCACGATGACGCCAAATTAGGTGTTCAACGAAATCTGCCCCTAAAAGCTCCTCATAAGGGAGCATTCGTATTGGTATAATTTTGTTTATAGTCTAAAAGGAAAAGTATTTTCATACATGATTTGTCAAAATCACTTTAAAATCAAGGCATACCGCACTTATAATTAATATAATTACGATGTTCTATCTGTGAAAATCTTACCCACAGTAGAACAAATGTAATGCAAACAGCCCACACGCTAATACAAACGCAAGCCAAGGCCTGAACTCCAAGTAGATAAAATCCACCGCCTGTTTTTCCAAAATGAAAAATAAGTTAGTAGTATTAGAAATAAATCGCATTCGCGTAAACCATTTGTAGTTTGTCGAGATAATCATATTGCAATCTTTATAAAAAAGAAACCTCGAAATAGTCCCGAATGTCCTTTGGAAAATCCGGCACCTTGGTCGTCTTCTGCGAACAAACCTACAGCCAGCAATCCCCACATACCACCAAACGCTGAAAAAGGGATGAGATGAGAGATGAAAATTATTTCAACCACAAACGTGAATTATTCTATCAAAAACTTTTTATTATTCCATTTACCATGCACAGGAGTCGCACCAACCTAATAAAAATGAGATTTAAATATTATTTTCCATACAACCTTACCACAGGTTTAAGTATCCACTAGAGTGCTTACCGGGTCATCAACTCTTGTTGCATCTGTGAATCCAGATGTGGCAATGATGACAGCTCCTCCAATCATTCCTATAAGGAAAGCCTCTCTGGTGTGGTAAAGAGCACAACCCGCTGTTATTGCGACCAACGCACCCAGAACGGGATTGATAAGATCCATAACAGCAAATGCCCGACCCGGTTTCGAAAGTGCATAGGCTGCACCAATAACCCCACCACCAAAAGACGCAATCATTGTGGAAACGGCAGCTCGGGCAGCAAACATCCACTTTACCCCGCTTACCCCAAATGTACTAATACAAAATGACCCTAGTTATATAAACTTTCTCTTGTGCGTAAAAAATTGAGAATCTTACATTTATTGGAAATTCCTATACCTGCCACTGTTAAAGGCTAACCAACCTGTAAGAATAAGAAAGTTTAATTACAAACAACAGGTGTGATACAATAGTAAAGTTTAATTTTGACCAACCAAACCAGAGAATGTAAAGTCCCACAATACAACTAGTAGGGTTTCCCAATGGAAGAGGGTCGGTTCCAAGGTCATATCGACCGTAACGCGGTCCTAACATCCAAGCAGCAATATAACCTAATCAATTCATAAAAAAATTGAAGATAATTAACTAAAGACTATCAATGTTCCTTTCTTAATACGATTCTTCTGGTCAAAATTCGTCTTTCAATACCTGAAACACCTCCTAGCAAGTGGACCGCACCTGACCCAGCAATATCAATGACACCCATTTCAGAGAGAAATCCGGTAGGTCCCCAAATCCATCGAGCTGGTACACAATACACCACGGTGTTCAGCATGGAGAACACACAGTAAGATCGAAAATTACATCTGAATAAAAAACAACCAAATACTTCAAATCCATCACTTCTTCCAATTAATCAACTTCTCTTTACAAATACATGGAAAAATTCGTTAAGGAAGGAAACCTTTCTGCCATAGTTCCCGAGACAATTGTAGTTGCTGTTGTTGCAAATGACAGTTGAAATAAAAATGCTGCGAATATGGGACCCATTGTTTCATAATCTGAATCTAACATGTAATTCCCAACACCAAAATATGGACTTGAACCATCGTCCGTTCCAAAGCTCATGCTAAATCCAAAAATCCAGTACGTCAATCCACCAAAAACAACATCCACCACATTTTTCATCATGATGTTTGCTTCGTTCTTTACGGATACACAACCAGACTCCAGCATTCCAAAACCTGAGAATTTCAAAAAAAATTGTAGGGTTAATATGACAAGTGTAGGAGTCAAGAATTACATGCATACAAAGGTAGTGGTCATTTTAATAATATTTTTAATGACTATGGTTCCCAACCTGTTTGCATTGTGAAAATTATGAATGAAGCTGTGAGGATCCATGTTGCATCGTCCCAGGTCAAATCAAACACAAAAGGAGTTGCTTTTGCAGTAGTAGTTGCGTTCGGCAACAGAATCGTTGCCATTGTCCACTAATTATGTAATCCTCAAACTGTGATCACAGCCATTCTTCAACGATTTCCTATTTGAGCATTACTTATCAGTGTAATTTTATTATTTGTTCCAAAAGCTTTCTCCAAGTCCAGATCTTTGCTTTTTGTGTGCGCTGGTAATGTAATAGGCAAATGCAATGCGACCTTCCAGACATTTCTCAATTTATACCCATCCAATTAAGGATATTATGACCGAAATGTAAGTGCAATTGTAAACAAGAGAAAGTATGTACTGTATGTACTTATATACAGTATGTATATTAACTAGGTTGTGTTTCATGAATTTTTTTTATCCATATGGCTCATCTTAATTGGAATAGTTGTTTCTGAAAAAGTAATGGGTAAGTCTGTAGCCTTCTCAGATATGACACTCAGAATTCAGAATGTTATTGCCATTTGTCACGCTATGCAAAATACATAACCCAAGGGAAAATACCTTTATCATGCTTTGGCATGGCATAATCAATCATTCTGCACAATGTTTTGGCTATTAATATTAAATGACTTCTTTAACTGTAGTTAGTCTGTCGATACGAGCTTTCACAATCGACTAATTGAATTTCTCTATCGGCATTACCCTTAATTAACATCAAATGCCCCAAATGTACAGTACATGGTATAGTAAATAGTATAGCTTTGAAATCTAAATAATTTGTCTCAAGCTCTCAACCACGAACTGTGCACATTGTGCTTTATAAATATTCCTTGCCATATAACTAACCAAAACCAACTAAACATCCAGCTACTAGCTGCTTATTAGTCTACAACACGGCACAGATTCATACTCATACAGCTAATTTCAATGTAAAAAAATTACACACAAAAATTATGTTCACATATAAAAAGCAGAATCCAAATCTTATGTAATATAATATGTAGGTGAGTATGTGAAAGATAAAGACAACTCGACAACTGTAACCTACTAAACCTACTAAATGTACCTACATGCTGCAGCCAGAACTCGGAAGCTACAAAAGAAGTATTACTAAATATTTAACTAGTATACACACCGTGGCTCTATAAGCGGTCTTAAAAGATTCGCATGCGGATGAACCAAAAAGTTGTCAGCTGCTGTGTAGCGGCCGTAATATATTCTCATGTGGGAGTACTAATGTGCGGCTTTTTGTGTCATTTGTGTCACACAAAACTTGTAATTGTTACAGAAAACTAATTCCAGCATGAAATTCGTGTCTTTGTTTTAGTTTACGTTGTGAGTGCTTTATGTCTTTTCCTGTATACGTTGAATACAAGAATATCAGTATTGTGCTTTTGTTTACTGTGAGCAACTACAATTAATAACAACTTCTGTTTAGCCTTATCAAAATAGTTACAAACTTAAAAGAAACAAGTATGCCAAAAGAATATCATGATGGACAAATTGTTTCCGAGGTTCACACCTTTTTCGAGGGGACATCTGAAGCCAAACCATTGTTTAAAAGTACAAGTAAGAAAAATACTGCTTACAATTAATTCACATTTGCTTGCGAGTCAGAAAATAAAAGGTAGATTATACTTATACTTATACATACTATGCCTAAATTGCAACAAGCTATAGTAGCCTAAACTGAAGACAGTCATAAGCTTTTCTTCCCATTATTTCTAAGAAGGAAAAGCTGCACTATCAACAATTTGTGTCGGGACTGTTGTAGGTTATTGGAGTTTTGTTTGTGTGGTGCAATGAGATTTATATAGTAATTTAGTAATTAATTGAATTTTGCAAATTTTTGCAGATCAATTAGCGAAATTTAAGTTTTCTATACCAAAGGGGGCGATTGCGGACTCAAATAATTGTGGTAGTTCAGTTGCTAAGAAAGAAGCAGGGAAAAGTAGCGACCCGAATGAGAAAGCGAGATTGCAAACAGATGAAGATGGAGATTTGGTTATAGTCCGCAGGAAAAAGGATGATGAAGCAAACTTCCTGGAAGAAACTTTCATGCTCATTGGTTTGTAAACTTTTGTTTTCCGGAGAAAATCTATTTTAGAGTGTATTGTGTCGTGTCGCAGTTGAGTGTGTGTACACTTTGGTTAGCTCATAGTTTCCCTTTCAGTAATATTTCACAACTATACAGATACAAACATAATTTCGTAGAAAACGATATTATGACAACATGAAACTTTTAAAGCTACTCTTTCAATTTATGCGCATCAAGCTAGCGAAATATTATATTATGCTTTTACGCTTTTACTATATCTGTACATTCTACGCAAAAGAAAAAGTTAGCGAATTCTGCACAGAGAATTTCTCATGTTGGATGATGCTGCTGCCTTTCTCGTTTCCATCATCTCCCGCACAGAAAATATACTTAGTCCTAGCCACTCTATTCACATAATGTAATAGAGATGAGATGAATATAGAAGAGGACGACTCTGTGCAGATTGCAGATATATTTGTTTGCCACGCATGGGTAATTTATGAGGATCGCATCTCATATAATACATACTACACGCTTGAATGCATGAATACTCATTAATTTCTATTTTAGAATATTATACGCAAAAGAAAATAACTTGAGACCATGAAACACTGTTAGTTCTGTACGCACACAACATGTTACCTCTCTCCTGTCCTCTTTTTCCTCATATATAAATACTAAGTATACCCAGCACTAAAACTAATGCGTACACATTATAGGAGAGTATTCCGCGGGTATATCTTTTGTAGTATTTCAAGTAATTTGCATAAGAACTGTAAAAACCCATGCGAAAGCAATTTCTTTGGCTGTTCCATATATAAAAATTATTTTTCCAGAGTATGAAAATTCAACAACACTGGATCTCGTCGGGCTGCAAGTCTGGAGAGGAGCTTTTCTTTTGGCAGACTTTATTATTCACAATGCAGAGAAATATTTTCGGGGCAAAAGTATCATGGAAGTCGGAGCTGGCACGGGAATGACCAGCATTGTCGCAGCCGTCTATGCACAAAAAGTTATAGCCACGGGTATTCACTTATGCACTTAACATACAAACATATTTCTCGCATTTTATTTATTTTTTAGGGAGATCACTTACGACTTGCACAGTTGAGACTCTTGAGACAGACGAGTATGAGCTTTTTATCCTTTTTTAGCACAAGATGATAATTGCGTCGTCTCCTTTCTTTGCAGATATCAACCAGCCAGATATACTCGGACTGATCGAAGCCAACGTAAAACATAACAAGAGTATGGTCAAATGCGATTTCCAAGTAACGGATTTGGATTTCCTAAACTTGGATTGGTCACCGGAGTTA
The DNA here is from genome assembly GCA_019776165.1 of Pogonognathellus flavescens. Lineage (NCBI taxonomy): Eukaryota > Metazoa > Arthropoda > Collembola > Entomobryomorpha > Tomoceridae > Pogonognathellus > Pogonognathellus flavescens. The sequence continues at coordinate 27,967 of JABASD010001878.1, forward strand.
GAAAACCATATTTCCACGGCTGACGTCGTTTTGGCTGCAGATGGTAAACTTTCCTACTACTCTTCTTTACATTTCAATTCTTTCTTCTTCCTTTATGTCAGTCTTGCGAAATCAAATTTGTTGTCTGCAATTGAATGGAGGTGTCTTTCAATTCTTACCTTATACGCACATGGAAATTGCATTATGGTGTAACATCCCGTAATGCTCCGTTGGCTGTAAAGTATGGTAAGATGTAATAAAATAGTGCCATGCCATAGGTAAGAGGTAATAAGATACAGTTCTTTATACCCGATTGATAAAATGGAAGTTTTTATTATTTCCTACTTATGTGCTTTCCCTTTTGCAGTCGTTTACCATGTAACGATAACAGAAGCCTTTGCTCGCACGCTCAAGAAAATCCTGTCGTCAGGAAAGTCCAAAGATGTCTTCATCGCAATGGAAAAGAGGTATGGATGGTGCAATAAATACATTCTATTGAATCTGTAATTCAATGCAATAGCAAGACTCACTTGACGTCTGGAATGAATGTGATATTAAATTTGCTACATATTGGCTTTCGCTTCTTTCCACTTCCCCGAAATCCTCTCTTCCTTTTCCTTTCATGAAATTCTTCCATTCACATGCATTATTCTGTCTGTTCCTCAAATTCGATTAGGACAAAACCTAATATCAGCCCCAGCTGTCATTTAAATAAATATTTAATGCTTTCCGTTAACTAAACACATTTAAACTAACATGATTTGTAAAGCAAGTCAGGGAAAATGTACACAAAATTAAATTATTCTGTCATTCGCAAACAATTTTCTAAATTGACGTTTACTTTTGAACTACATACATGTAAACTGAAATTCGCATGCGAATGAATGTAAACGAAAAGTAATATAATGAGAGTAATGACTCAGTCTGTATGCAAACTAATAGTGGTGTGTGTAATGTGATTGCATGTGTAGATATGTCTTTGCGATTTCGGACTTGGATGTCGCAGCACCCATGTACGCCCATTTTATGGAGCAGTTGGATTTAGTGCTTGGCCTATCTTTATCTTCAGACCGGAGCGCTCCTCCTTATGAAATATGTGTTCCAGGTACGCCTCTCCGATTATCTATGACATCGTTGCTGTTGCAATTTCCTCAGCATTTTAACTACGAACGGACCAAAGAACTGGTTCTTCTCCATATTCACTCTTCATCGTCACCGTCCGCTTCGTCTTGACAAAGAAACTCGCAAAGTCTAACAATCCCAACCAAAAACGTAATTTACGTTCTTTGAACTTTATTTGAATTATGACTCGCCAAAAGTGCCTTTCAGATCCAATACTTTTACTGCTGTCTTGTTAACAACACGCAATCTACCTTTCCTGTCCTGTACGATAGAAGGAATAATATATTAATAAACGTGCCTTAAACTGAAACATAAATAAATACCTTCATGCATAGAGAAACAAACCCTTTTGATGTCATTTCAAAACAGTCGATCGTAAAAAACAATGAAAACTATGTATTAATTGTCTCAAACTGTGTATAACATAAGTTTGAGTAATTTCACAAGTGTAATTACAAACTGTAAAATCATATTACACAATTTTACAGGCAATTGAATTGTAAATGACCCAAGATAGACATATAGTGCTATAAATAACTACCTAGTCAAAAGATCTACATAATCCTACCTTGTATAATAAAATTATCCATATTTATGAAATCTCTATTGTTGTTATACTGTACTTACTATGTACAGATATTATAAAATTACTTTATTGCCCCAAAGAGTTTGCAGATCTAAACTTACCATGTACTATGTACATTCGTATAACACTATTCTCAGACACAAAACTAATAAAATCTGCAAATGGTCGTGTGCAAAAAAGTTGGTTGCTGGGAAAGGTCATTGAAAGCAGGACGAAGATTTTATTTTCTTTCATACATATCATTACTTCACTTTATGAGAAAAAACATCCCACACATTTATCATATATTACTATAGGCATTTGTATATTTTACTAGTATTTATCTATGTAGATATTAATATACAAACTCAGGCTTAGATTTTAGAACAGATCATCTAAATGCGTTTTAGCCCGGTTTACTTCACGTAATAATGATACTATGATTATAATATTACTTGTATGTAATAATAATATTTTTTCGCTATAGGTATATGTCTCTACTAAACCTCAGGCTGTATAAATGGTTCATTATATTTTATATGGTTACTTTTTTCATGAATTTAACTCTACGATCGTTATATCTCATTGCAAATCATTCTAGCGTTTATTTAACCTGCAGCTCACAAATTCACAATCAGTTCATGTGTGTTTATACATAAAGCACTGTAAATAGTATTACACGATACGAAAACGACGTGGGCTAACCTGACCTGTCTTTATAAACGACAAGTACGAGTATGAAATTAAGAACTTACACATGGGCAGATAAATGATTTATATGTACAACATAGTTTTAGTTGTAGCAGTACAGTATGCGACGCTCTAACATAATAATATTATATAACCTTCGCAAAAATCGTTTATGATGATGTATCTCTCGATTAAATAATTGTAAAGTTATGTAGGCATATCTAAGTAAGCACAATAATAATAATTTAATAGTCATCTCTCTAGTAATTCCATATATGTACATAATTTCTAGTAGTATAGTTAGGTATTTTTTACTCTCGTCTCACTAGATACATTTATTAGTATTGTTGTGTTGTTCGTAGTAGTAGTAGATTGTGTAGAGACAGACCTTTGATGGCCTAGCCCTGTTTGTTACACGTGAAGTGATGTCTGCAAGGTAGGAGGGAAGATTATTAACTTGATTTCCTTTCCCATCTCTTCATCGTTTACACTTCAAAACTCCACTCTCGTCGTCGTCGACTACTGCTGCCTTATTCTTTAATCCAAAACGCCTGGTATACATCATAACAAGCTAATTGTAGTCAGTTTTTAAGTGTTGTAATTGAAGTAATGTCGTAAACCTACACAGAAAAACATACTCATGTCTCTAGACACCTTTTTAAGTGGAGTGCATGGAATTATATTATTATTAAACTACACACACACACAGTTCATAATATTATTATTATCATTCTACTAGTAGACATTAGACTCTTTATCAGTATTATATCTTACCAAGAATTGTTACATTATATAGTGTGAGTTACGTTTTACACGATACGAATCTACATACAATTAGCTATAAAGTGTATTATTATAATTATTATATCTGCGATACGAGGGGACGAGACTACAAAAATACTGCAGAATTTATACACGACACGCACATTTGTTTCCCTTCAATTTTTATCTTTCGTTCGCTAACGCTAAGTTCGCTATTCACATGCCTGGCATTTCCAAATTGCCATATACATGATACTTCAATTCTTTCTAGTTTCTACTGTCTGTGTACATGTACCTTACATGCCAAACACAATATTCAAGTCATACACCCACTCACTTCCATGTCATACTACTCCTTACGTTTTACATATGATGACCCTAGAATTCTTAGTAGTGTTATTATACAATTAAGGTATATACTCGTTTCTCTGCAAACTTTCAAAAAGATTATAATAATATTATACTTCTACTACTAGGAAACTAGCAACACATAATAGTAATAATGTAATAGTAAAGTAAGTAATAACACAACATTTCATATTTGGTTCTGAATTCTGAAAACAAATGAGTAAATTGAACGATGAGCTACTGTACAAGTTCTCTATAGACAGAATTTTCATACAAACAATCTTCAATGGTAATAATGCACCACAAATGACAGGACATGGCCTCGCCTTGACTAACTAATCATCCATTGTTTGTCAAAAGGGCAAGGAATGCCAATTTAAATTATTGCTTTTGTTGAATTTTCCAATTTAACTCAAGTCATAAGGAATTCCCTTCCTTTTACAAATACTACACGAGTGCAACTGGAATAATCATTACAGAACTTCAAAATGCACGCATACAGTTGTTACTATAAGCTATACGTATAGTATTTCTATACAACAATATTATAAGAAATGACATAGTAGTAGGGTTAAGTATTTAAATGTACTTTTACGGTTATTGTCCGGGTTTAATATATACTATAGTTAATGTATTTTGTATACTCACGCTTTTTCTAGTAGGACTCGTACAGTAATTAGGTATGATTTGCGATTTTTTACATAATATAGTTACTAATTCATATTTTAGATGTTTTGTAGTCTCACCCTCATCTACTACTCTCTAGAATAGTTCTATGTATAATATATTATGGTTCTTACTTCTATATAACACTCGCGTTACAGTTAGCAGGACAAATTACATAGGTATAGGTACACACGGTACACATAATAAGTTTTCAATTTTAATTGTTAGTATTGCAGCACAGAAAGCGTACAAGAGTGCAAAATCACTTTAATACAAAAAGTTATGACAAAATTGTACAAATGGTTGTACGAAGGATTTCTTTTCAATTATTTGGAAGGTCGGTGTGTTTTATGAGTAATTAGTAGTAGTATGAGACGATTTGACTTTAATTTGAACGAGAATTCTCAATGTGGCCTTATATAGGCCTTCCTTTTGAATTGAATACTAAGAATGGTTAGAATAGTTAAAGTATTATTAACGATTGTAGGTATTGCAGTTCTTTTGCGTAATGGTTATGTTATGATTATTGCTGCTACTATATACTTTGTTGAGTTGAATCGATTTAGAGAAACCGAATAGAGTAGTCCAGTAGTAGCTATTTCTATCCGTAATTATTTAGTTGATACTTTTGTAGGTATTTTTCTATTTTATGGTGGCATAGCGTGCAACCCTGAGAGATTTCTTGTACGAAATGTAAGTTAAATGGTTATAAGTTCTAAATTCTCAGTTTAATTAACCAATTCCTGTATAATATTTATCTCGTTATGATTAAGTTACATTAAATTGAATACGGTACATTTGAGTTTTATATTTAATGGGTTTCTATTCGCTACCTGCACAACGGAAAAATGAG
>JABASD010001879.1:0-32948 GCA_019776165.1 Pogonognathellus flavescens
GACATTGGATGACAATTTTTGGCTTCACTTTTTCGCGACCAAAGTTTGTTATCCGACCAACCTTCTAAGGAAAATAATATTGCCATGTCAACGATCTTTGCTTAAAATGGTGGAAAGTACAAAAAGAAGAATAATAATCGTGAAATCATGTGAAGGTAGTAGAACAACCTGAATGACTCATATAAGGCTGTTTGACTATTGCATGCAACACCATAAAATTATTTTGCTATAAGGGAAAACTACTCGATCGTGATATTATCATGAACTCTACAACTACCTTACCTTTATTTTAATTGCATGCCAAGAAAATATTAAATAAAGATGACATACACCTAATAGTATGTTTTACGCATACCTAATGAACTATTAATTGCTACTGGGCGATTTCATTTGTATTAAAAGCTGTTAAACCTCGTCTTCGACATTGTGGTACATATTTTCATTGCTAAGGCCAGTTTGCACATCGCCATTCACCAGTGGCACATTTTAAACTAACAATAAATAGGACAACTCGTCTTAAAACACGGAGTCATAAATATCTTCTTCTCGGTTTGATGGATTAGATGATGAAAATGTTCCTGACAAAGTACCCGAAAAGGCTCCGTCGCTTCCGCCACCACCCTTTACTAAACTCGACATATTTGAGGCACTCTGATGCCTGTGTAGCTGGTGATGAAAGTTTATTCCCATTTGGTGAATAGGATTCAGACTAAGTTTAAGCGTGAGAGCATCAGAGATTTCAGCGTAAATGTTTTCCTCTTCCGTGACATCATCAAGGACTGTACCATATGGCACTTCTCCATTGTTAGAACTATAGGTATTGTTATTTTTAGAGTTCCCACAATGTATAGTGGTGACATGGTTGCTATTACAGATGCTGTTGGGAGGACGAAGATGATGGTTGTGTTGATGGTGACGATTATGGTTTGATAAAACGTCTGGTACTGATTGATTATGATGTTGCTGATGTGGATGAATATGTGTGTGGTTTGGTTGATGACTAAGTTGGTGGTGACTACTACTGCTAAGACATTTTTTCTCCTTTTCCTTGTCTTGTTGCTGCTGAAGCTGAAGTTGCTGTTGCTGGTGGTGTTGCTGCTGCTGCTGCTGAGTTTGTTTCTTGTTCTTTCCCTTCATAAAGTTGAACAATGTGGAGAGTTTCTTTGTTTCTTCTTCTTCCTCGTCTTGAGTGAGTGAGATAGACACACTTTGAATTTCTACATTAAAGGATTTAGAACGACGAAGTGGATCTTTAGTGCTACTGAAAGGAGTATTGGTCGGTCGAAACAAAAGTGACAGTTTGGACGGGGGTGGTGGTGACGAGCGAATTCTCATTGATTTGTTGCAGCTACTGTTACCGCTGTTTTTGGTCGAGAGAAGAAATGAGCCTGTCACTGTTCCTCCTTTGGCTGCATTACCGAAAAGAGAGGGTCGTATTTGTCGTTTCCAGTTATCCCCTTCGGAGCGACAAAATGTCAAGGCTGATTGGTAGCTTGTTGATTTAATAAACAGGTCTTCGCTCGTCATCTGCGATAAAAGTAATTCACAGTCCACATCTATTTCGAAAAGGCAGGGTTTGTCCTTTAGCAACGTGCAAGCCAGAATTACATCCTCCGTGTCAACGCTTTCAATTTGTAGCGTGCCTGTGCAAAACAAACAAACAAAGCATCTTTTAGTATTTTAGTCTCATGGGTATTTTCCTCGTAACTATTCTCTTTTCATGCAGTCTTTGAAAAAGAGTTCACTAATATTTATTTTTCTTCCGCCTTTACCGGTGAAGTCAGACAAGTTATTTGGGAAAGTGCCGTAAACCATTTTAGTCTTCAGAGGAAGTCGATGTGTGCGGGCTATGGCTGATAAAGGATAGATGTGCTGCGGATTCCGTCCACCTCGTGGAGCAATGGGGTAAAAAACTCCCGTCGCTGAAAACGGGATGAATAATACCTGAAATCAACAAAACATAGATTGTATTAGAAATTAGTTTTTTCCATGATAATATTCGTGCATAATAATTTTGAGCTGAGTAAAAGTAAGAGAGGACAACTGTGTGTGTAGGTATACCACATAATAATTCATTAATATGTTTCAATCTGTATCACTTCAAACTTAAACTATGTGAAAATATTTGTCTTTCAAATCTCCGGGACCTAATTCAACTCTCCCAACCTCAATAATAAATATATTATATGCAACTACTACGGTTGATAACATCCTCAATATGAAATTCTGTTATAAGCAAGTTTCTTTACTAGACTAAGTAACAGACTCACAATCAGACACAGGGCATAGCAACTTTGCACTAACACAGAATTCTAAGAAAACATCTATAACCAATGACAATACCTTCGCGAGGAAATAGGAGCACCTAATGTGTTACGCAGACAGAATTGCCTTTAGGCAAAACACTTACTTGGGAACTTTATATAAATAACCTTATAGCTTATATTGATCTGAGACAGATTCATTCCATCATAATATTCCTGTTCTGTGAATCTCAGACACTCTGATCTCATCCTACAATGTGCAGAACGAATTACCAGTCAAGGCAGTCTCATCTCTCTTACTCATTTTAGCTAGAAATGTCAGAGAATCAAATTATTGTTACGGAGATTGCATATTCATATCTTTCTTCACACTAAGGTTACATATAAATAAGTAAGTATAAGTATATTTATACTATGCATATAAAATCTTACACATATATACATGTATACATACAATGTGTGTGCAAATGGTGTATATGGGTGTACAATACACAATATTATATTAGAGGCCACGTTTAATAGATTAGTTGGCCAATCAAGACGCAAAATGTGTGACACAGCGTCTGAAGCACAGTACTGTTCGTTTGGGTCTCAGCCCACTTGATCAGAAAACTAGAACTTTGAAGAAAGCATATATTGGATAACAAACATCACAGATATTCATTGACAGCTAAATTTGATTAGTGTCAGTTTATAATGAAAATAACAATTGCCACATGAAGTAGGCACGGATTTGTATTATGTGTTGCATAAAAGTTAGCAATCATCAATTCTAAAAAGGCAATATTAACGATGTGATCCATCAAAGGAAGTTGCAGGACAACTACTACTGGGCAGTGTTAAATAGTTTATATATCTATTTCTTCCAATCTGTTTAGCCAGATTTGATGTTACCTTGTAACTTGTAAGTGCTTGTATTGAAATAATAAAAATACGTGTATTAGTTTATTGGTGCAAGGAAGGGACTGTAAGAACCTCCAGCACGTACATTTATTTGCTTGCTGCAACAATATGCACCTTCATCTGATTGCATTGCCGATTACAGTAACAAGTAGCAAAGTTGTCAGACCATGATCAGATCACACAACAGACTCGGCCACGTTCGTGATCTAATTTTCTGTAAATTGCTGTCGAGTTAAGTACTACTGAATTACACTTCGCATCTAGTCTATATAGTGTGTAGTCTGTAGTGTTCAATCCTCTGTTGTCAACTGTGAATCTGTAGCATGATTGGTGTTCTACTAAACTTGTACTGTGTATAAGGATAGCCTCTACCGAGGATCCATTGTATCCATTATAAGGAAAAACATTTAATCAAAATATAGTGTGTGTGCTTTCAAAACTTCTTAATTTGAGACGCTCGTGATGTTCGAGAACTTCAGCAGTAAACTTATCACATCACACTTTACGTTCGCATTTAGGAAATCTTTTACACCATGCATCTACCTATAGCTTATGCTTTCCTGCTGTACATTATGTGTATAATAATGCAATGTAGGTATTGCCTTTTTCTTCTTGTGATCTAAAATAGTCGAATTGAGTCTAAACTCCTGGCACGCTGACAGCATTATATTTTTACATGGATTTAGATAGCATTTTATAACTCTTTCTACACTAAAACAACTTCGTGACATCCCTGTGTAATTTAACCTTATTATGTGGAAAGTTCTTATTTTGCTAAAACTTTTATTTGTATAAATAACAAATAAATCTACACTTTGTACTACTCTCTGTAGATTTAAATTGATGTATCCCTAATTGGAAATCAAGAGAACAAAGAAGAATGCTATAAAAAGTTGTCAATGTTTAATGATAAACACGAGACTCTATTTGTGGCAGTGTCAATGATTTTTAGCGGATTCCTCGAAACTAAGAAAAGAAAACGTGCGCTAACAGTAAAGAAATGCATTGTAATTGTAACCTTCACACATACATAGAGGAATTTCTTTTGTACTTACTGTATTATTGACACTGAAGCTTTTTAGCGAGATTTGAATGTGACAGGTGTGAATGAAATGAAGGTTAAAGTTCAAACATAATATTTTGCAGGTTGTCGTGAGATGTGTGAAACTGAGTTGTTATTTTTTATGCCAATGTTATCATACAAGTGAGAACATGGGCATCATATTATGTATAAATTTAAGGTAATGCTTTATTAATTCTTCCTTGCTCCTCAACTCTCAATAACTTTCATTCATGTGACTACATGAATAATATGCAACAATATCTCAAAGCACCTATACAATATTCAATAAGCTACAAATACTTTTTTGCATTTCATTTGTCGTAGAATTACTTTAACATTAAATTCGCACCATGTCGGTAAAACGATCACAGGAAAAGCTTTTAAACACGAATACTATAACTGCCAAAAATAATTAACTAACTACAATGGACCACACAAACTACAGCACAGTAAGAGGATTAGGTAAATATTCGAAATACCTAATAATAACAGGTATGAAGGATGCCGTTGCAAAACACTTCACAGTTGGAGTGAACATGTCTATAAAAGTAAATGTTAAATAAGTAGTTTATAGCCAAAGTTTACTCTTGTTTTATGTGTTTGACACTATTGATTGTTATGGGCAGTTTGTCGAGTATATTCTTTACTGCTTATAAATATTTGCATATAAACATCTTCAGGTTATAAGGTTTTTGACTCGATCGACTTGATAGTCGATTCAGTTTCAGTTTACAAGAACAATAGAGAAACTCGGCAATTATAAAGCATTGCACGCAAGCCAGTATCATGATTATACACTGTATAAGGAAAATAAGAGCAAGAGCAAGACAAACTGACATGGAAATCCAATCTTCGTGCGATAGTTTGTAACTTGTTTACGAAAGATGATTTAAATTAAAATACCAATTCATTAATCGCCATGACCCATGATCCTTTTAACGCCTAGACGCCTACATCTCATCTTGGCGCAATGAGTGCCACAGCAAATATTCTTTCGCATCTATTTAATGCACTTACCAAGCGGACCAACCAAACCGCAAATTGCATTACTTGTCCATAAACAAAAAACTGAGGCATTAGCTCAACGCGTCTTTGAACCGAAACTAATTACTGACATTAGTTTTCAAATAGGAAACAGTGTTAGCAGAGCATCAAGAAGATTAGCCATTACCTGTCCACACACGTCCAAGTAGAAAGACAATTTTTTATACTTAAGTCACCTTAATGTGAGAAGGTATTCCTGACGAATGAATTTGTACTTAGTGAGACAGATATAAATGCGACATTGCCTGTTTGTTTAGTATTATAATTTTAGATGTACATAAACACAAGGGTCAAAGACATGCTTATTATAAATACATTACACTACCTACCGCAGGTAATTGTATCAACATAGCATGCATGGCACAATCTTATCAAGTCTGTTGGGAATTTTTAAATCTTTTGACCTATAAAGACACCAACTCGTTTGCACTTTCATAAAGAGGATCCCAAAGACAAAATGGATTTTAGTTTCCTTTTCTGATGAAACGGGAAGTTGTGCGTAATTTAACAGATTAGTAGGTGAAGATACCACACTTACAGCATAATTTTCTAAATGAAATCTGTTTTACATGAAATAAACTCTATATTGTTTGCTTGAAATTTCCTACATAGTTCTTAAGCAGTTTTCATATTAGGTCTGCCTGGTTATGTTGTGTGTAGTTACACAACTACAGCACATCATTCCAGAGTGGAATGTCAGTATTATTTATATTTGTACATGTTTGAATGTGTATAATAATGAAAAAGATGGAAAGATTGGCAACTATCTATTTAATGTACTCGTTAAATTACTTTTTATTTAATTTCATTGCAAATAAACAGTATTAACTAAAGCTACCCGAGCTATTAGTAGAAGATTATCTAAAGTGAGTTTCATCATTAGTTCCGTCATTATTACTTTATTACCGTCAGTTACTACATTTAGTTCTTTCCTTGAAGAACTGCGTAAAAATGTATATTTCCTAAAGGGTATAAATTATTTTACATGCACTTAATTAGTATACTCACAGCCGGACCTATTTGGATAATCTAATTGAGATAAACGTCAGCTTTACAAGGATCCTCGACTCTCTCCTAGGTTTTTACCTTTTCTTTTGCACTTATATACTGCTGTAGTATCTGACTTCACAGATATCGGCGTCCTCATAACGTTTCCGCCATTTTTGCAACCTACTAACTTAGTAAACCACAGATATTGGTGCTATCATTGTCAGGATAACACAATATTATTAAAAATTAGTTGAAACATGATTGTATCAGTAATAAAAGTATAGTACATGAGCCCTTTTTCAAACTTATACATAACCAATATTATTATTATGGCACAAAATTCTTGAGAAGTTGGGGTGTGTTTTGTATATTTAGCAAGCACACATTGCTAGCAGCATACCTGGTTCAATTCACGACATTTTTACAAAAACTATAATGAGTAATATACAACATTCCGATTAATAACTATGTACTTATTCATATCATTTTAACTGTTAGGTGTATTGTAAATTGCAATAAAAGGTATTATTTAGTATTTAGTGTTATTTTTTCACCTGAGATTGATTTATTTCTTCGTTCAATATTAATTAAGAAATACAATATGCAGGTAGTATGGTGCCGTTTCTTGTTCGTTCATATGAAGATATAATTAATATTATTTTGGTAGCCTATTACATTCGATAACACGATTTATAAAATTATTTCCATGTGATACAGGTATCATGTAACTACTTATCTGACTTCCAGTACCTATACATTAAATTAAAGAGGATTTGTAACTCGTTTGTATGAAATAAACTCGCATGTGTACAGAATTAATCAAAAGTAGTTTTAGTATCCTTGTTATAATGTACAACAATCAAATTGCGACTAGGAGTCTATTTTGCGGAATAGTGATCACAATGAAGGTATGCGAACAGAAAAATATTTCTATAATTTTACCTATTTTTTATACTTTTGGCTATCACTTTTTGCTTGTAGGTACATGGAACTTTGTATGAATTATTTTGACTTTCGTGCAATGTTCATTTCGTACGTAAAAGGAGAACGAATGGTCAGTTAAAAATAAAACATACAGGTCTTTAATGTAATCTTCACGAAAGGAAAAGTGTTCTTTTGTATGAGAAAAACATACTTTCATTGTAGAGATGTGTTGCATTGTTGCATGCATAGCAATTGATTTTTCTTTGTGATCTGTTTTGATCTGATTTGAAATCTTTCAGACACGACTATACTTAAAAAATCGGAACAAAATGGATACAAAATAGATTTCACTTGCTTTTATCGTTGAAAGTATTTTCTTCGATATTGCAATCTGAATGATAGTGATAATGTAAGTTAGGTATTTTTAATGGTTATCGTTAATATTCCATTTACTCATTGTGCTAGATGTTAGCTAAGCAAGTTGTTGGTGTAAGTTTGTACGTGGTTATCTGAATTAAAATGGTGAAGTCATTTATTTAAGTTTAGTTTAAAATGTTAGCAAGTAATGTTGATAGTACATGTATTTGTATGTAATATCCTATCTGTATAATACATAATTGTAAGCAATCTCATGCTTTTATTTGGGTTGGAAATGGAGAAAACGACTTCTTGCATAGGGTACTTTAGAATGATATGACGAGTCCATCGAAACGAAGTGTACATTTTTTAATTTTGACTTTTTTGTTATTCTAGAATGTTAAGTATTACTAGTACTTAAATAACTACTCAAATTTCTAAGACTGTAAATTACGATGCGATATTACTAGAAAACAGTTCTTGACAACACACACTGCATGTCTTTGAAGATTTGTTTGCCTGTTTCAACTAATTTATGTCTACAACATGTCATACGAAAACAAAAGATTCTGAGGAATTTGCTGATTAACTTAAAATTATAGTTTTGCAACGAAAGTCTCAATAGACTTTCCTAAACCAATCTCTTTTTGCGAATTTTACTACAGCTTTCATTTAAATCATATACAATATCAAATTCTGCAAGTACATGCAAATACTGCATGCAAATACACATACGCACTTGCTACACAAAATATGATGATCCTTAATTAAATTATATATTAGGGTTAGGCATCAATCTATCCTCACTTTGTTTTCTTCTACCTATCCTATATCTACAAATAATATATCCTAAAGCTAATAAATTAATATTTAGTATCTGGAATTTCTCACATTTTCAGAATAATCATCTAAATAAGTATGCACATATTTAATATATTTTGAATTTATACGGCTACCTGCCATATACCTCTAAATCAACCCATCAAAAATTTGTGACATGAATCAAACAATCAGTTAGTCCTGGTGCATGTGTAAAGGTTTGGTTTCATGTGCAAAGTGTAGCAGATAGTTTCAAGAGAGTCATTTTCATCAACTACCTCTATACCTAAATATATTTTACACGATTTATTTTTATTGTACAGAAAGATTAATTATATAAAATTGTTCAGCACAGAATTTAAAGTTGCATTATTGTTGCTTATCAGGAAAAAGTTTACATCCCTATTATTATGTAGCACTACACGCAAGAAAGTGTAATATAATTATATAATATAGTCCTACTTTAATCATCATTTATGTTCACACTCCATTATGAAATGGCCAACTTTAACTGAGTGCATCCTGTGGAATCTGCTATTACAAATAAATTGCCAGAATCACAAATGTAGAAATTCTCTTTCGCGATTTCATTCCACTACGTACAGTACTGCTCTCCTGACGTTCAATTTTCCACATTTCTATTGTCCCTCTATTCATCTGTAACTTTCACGTACAAATTATGCACTATGATTTCAGATGAACAGCATTTTGGCAAAATATTTCATTTTGTGTAATTTCTTACTTTCCACATCAGCGTACACGCAAATAGGTATAATAATGAACATAATAATATTGTTTAGCTTAATTGTAAAATTGTACTACGTATTTACAAGTGCCAAGCTATGTACAAGGATGCTCTCTACATAATATTACATAATGTGCACACATAGCACATAAAATACAATTTATACCAAAGAATATGAGGTCGATTAAGACTTCCCCCTTAATTTATGTGAACATCATTTGGGTCATCATTGGTGAATAGTTTTAATCCCACTAATCATACAACTGAATTTAATTTTGTCATATCTGAATAATATACCGTTAATATTGTAAACTTATTGTTAGTACCGTTTGTTTGCACGTACATAATATACTTACCCAGTAATACATATATCTACACTACCTACACACCTGCAGGTGCATATCAATTCAAGCTGGTAAATACATATCCCTCTGTAGTATTTGAGCCTATTCTTTTTCAGGATCGAATGAAATCATTAAAAAAATGAGTACTACATCTTTTTTAAAAGCTAAAAAACGTATCATTGTACAATATCAGATAAATTGCAAGTACGACAATCAGAGGCCTTCAATTGTGTACATCAATAAGCAGCAATTCTTAAAACATGACGATTAAGAATGAAGACACTAAAATTCCCCACATTACTGTATGCAAAGGTATCCAATCGTGCAATACCTTAGAATGTAGCCAATCGGTGTCAGTTTATAATGTGTAGGTCAGGTTAGCAATATTATATGAATCCATTTGACTCTTCTATCTTTGTGCGTATGTATTAGGTATTACATATCTCTCACTTGTTCTCATGAAATATTTAATGAATTATAAGTTACGTCATGTTCGTCTATCTCTATACATATGTGTAAGTATTTGTGTATCCATAAAATAAATAAGCTCTATAAACTAAATAGTACAATTCATTCATTATCTCTCTGAAGTTATTAATGAATGCAAATGCTGTATGTGAACATCATCAGTAATAATGCATGGCTTTATCATTCTCGTCTACTTATACCATACTTGCTCTACACAGCAGAGGAAATCTTAACTGGCTAACGAAATGTTTCCTTATCACGTTCTTTCTATCAGCACTCAATATCTATGCAGTAATATTAAATGTGTCTGTTTATAATGATCTTCTCTGCCCACATTATGTACTTCTGTCTGTATATCTTTAGTAGCTAAGTAGCTACGTGCATTTTTTACCTTCTGGTAAGTGAGCAGAGGTATGTTATGTATGTGTGATATGAATGCACGTGGATCATTTGATATTCATTAAGAAAAATAAGTATGTGATAACCTGAGCAATATTAATTCATTCTTGCCCCACAATCATTACTCATTCCCAATACCAATTTAATGTGATCATCATCAGCACTTGGGGTTGAGATGACTGACACATTTAAAAAGAAGCTAAACATTGATGTGATAATAGCTACAAGTATAAGATTATATACATGAACATATAACGTATGTATATATATATATATACGTTCGTAGTTTAGGTATGTGATAGTAATACTTTGCAATTCTAGTAGTTAAACAAAGAAATGCAGGGTTGATTATTCATTCACTCATATGCTGTATAATCGTTTAACATGACGGGACTCGTCATTACCGCTAACTATTATAGTAATAATGATCATCAGCAGCGTCTGTATAATATCTATACGAATTCAGCTCCCTATTAAAACTTTATTTATTATTATATACTGTACTATAATAGAGAAGGATATAAAGTTTAAATCTCTCCTCGTGTGTGCACATTACACTGATGAGTTAAGTTGCCTTATAAAACAGCTAATGTTCTACACTTTTTACCTCATCTTATATTACTAGGAGCAGCTAGTAGTATCATCCAGTTCAAATGTTGCTTTACTCTTAATGGAACATTTTATGATTTCTATTTGGCCTAGGGATATCCACTGAATTGGCTCAGCTGCAGCTAATTGGCATGTTAAAAAATGACGACATTAACGCTGCAGCTGTATGCTTGTATGAATCTGAACGATAATAATTGCATAAAAGGTGGCATAGAATTCAGCATGTGTATCTAATCAATTTAACATTAAATGGGCAGTCTGATTACCTTATTTAATGATTTTTTATCCATACAAAGGTTCTGAATTCACGAAACGAAGATATACTTACAACTTATACAATAAACTTAACAATCATGCAGTAACCGCTTTATAAGTAGGTGACATTGTAAATGTCCTTATCGGACTTTCCGTTCAATATTTACTTGAGCGAAGTCAAAGCACTGTTGTTTTGTTTGCGTGAGACAGAATTTTTATAGACATTTGGTAATAATATTATAAGATTGTCCCACAAAACCAATGTAGTAGTTGCAGTCTCCGCATTACATTATATGGTCATCCTTTGATATACCTGTTTGTCTCGACCTTGGTTGATTGGTTAATTTTATTTTGCAAAGAACCAAAAAAATATATGCAAGTCACTAATTTGCGAGGAAGAGTTGGAGGATTTGACTAATGCAATTTACCTGAGTTTCCTATAAGCGCTAATAAATACAAATGAACAGAATAAAGATGATAAAACAAAACACTTGTTTTCCATTAGTAGTTGATTACGATTGTATAACTAAGTAATTTGCCATACTTCGGTTTGAAATTACCGTTAAATTCCCAACCTCTATAGAATAGAGACAACAAAGTTTGATTTCTTAAAATTGCACGTAGTTCTATTGCGATCACACTACATTACCTACCGACCGCTTCTGAATGGGTTTGTAGGGCAAGGCTAGGTAAAGTAAATTAGTCAGTGGGCATTTACCCTGAAGAATTGCCTTTGATGTACAGTTCAAGAAACATTACACTGTCCAAAATTATTGCACACAGAAAACTTTGTGGCTTACCATGTACTATTTGTCATAGTTATCAAATATTATACAATATAAGCCTTTTTCATCAGGTGCATTATTAGCAGTCATATATTACACAGAAGAATGTATCGAGTGAGCTTGGCTCGATTCAAAGAGCTAGACAACAGCAGACTGCATGTAGCCACACCAAAATAATGCGTATCTGGTAGTATCTCAAAAAAGACGCCGGGAGACAGAGAAATACATTGCTAAGTGCATAATAACATCCTTACGCAACATGTACCTACCCAGCTATCATTTTAAGACTCTGGTTCAATCATTGATTTACTACTTACGTCTACATACTATACAAACGGCTTGTCTTCAACGTGGAGATTTAAGACTTGGTTGTTGTTGGTGCTCGGCTCATTGCAGTTCAGCAACCTCAGCTCATTAAACCCTTGACTTTTACATCCATGTCTCTCGATCGACTCATACGGAAAAAAGTTACCTTGATCATATGGATATCTTGTGTACAAATGGTTAGGTATGTACATTGTAGGTAACTCTTTCTCCGCAAGATCAAATGTTGATTATGTGTGCATGAATAACCGGCGTGTTGTAAAAAAATGAGACGCTATTACTACAGTGTCTGTCTACTATTATGCTATCTTCCTCAATATCATGGATTAGTAGCCCATGAGAACTTTTATCATAATCTCATGCGTATTACCATTGATGTACATACTAGCTACGTCTTTGTGCTTTAGATGCTCATTGTTTAATCTGGTAGGACCAACAAGGGCCTTAAACCAAATCTGTGTTCAGTCAATACACAATGAGTCCGTTAATTTTGGATGAATGAGTTATTAGCGTAGTCAAAAAGAGTATCAGATATTTCCTTGCTCTTGCTGTCAGCTGTAGTAGTTCAATGAGACTTTCAAAGAATTCCCTTTGCAATTTATGATGCGTGTAAGAGGAAAATCACTAGATACTGGTTCAGAATTCAGAATCATTAGCATTGCATAGGTGGGATATTCCATCAGATATGTGGGTCCTCGTTATAAGTGACTTGTGTGATGGGATGCAGAATACACTGAAGGATGTCATGTCGGCATAATGTAACAGTTATTATTTAACAAGCTTTATTCAAAACCAAGAATCGACAGCTTACGGTAGGTTAGGTTGTCATGTAATAACAAATCATTTCATAAGTGAGCCCCTATATACATTCTTACTAATTACACTCATTAGCCAGTTAATCAAGGATGTGAGCATTCCTGGCACTAAAAACTGTGAAGTGAAGACTACAGCACTACATTTTTATAGTATCGGTTTGAAATTCTGATAAATACTCAAAACCATTAAATTAAATCAGATTTTAACCAATTCGAGGAAAATTTGATATCTATAGAGTAGTGTGCAGTAAATATTATTGATATAGTTTTAATATTGATGCATGTTATGGAATGTACACAAAAATATCAATTTTTTACCCATGCATGTAAATCTAGGCGATTGTGCTAGCGAAATGTTAATTTTTTGTTTATCAATAATTATCAATCATAAACTACTATTTGTAATTACGGTAAGATCTCAGTGGGAGAGCTGCACACGACAATTTAAAAAAATGAAAATTGTTTGGTTTTTATTCAAGATGTGATTATTTTGCGAAATACATAATCACTTTCATGATTTTAACTGCAATGGAAACGATGCAGTTAAATTGCATGCTGCCTTTTGGCTTTATGTGACAGGAAGGAAAGGTTATAGTTGTAATATACCTAACATGTATGCATCCAGGTATGTACATTTATTACTTGTTTTTGAAAACATTCGTACATACATCACCTAATCAAAAATTCTGAACAGGAAAAATGCATTGTGTGAGTTGGTCATGTCGGAGTAGATATTATGTGCAAGTACAGGGAAATAGTAGTAAAGAGGTGTAGGTAAGAACTTTATCATTACTTAGAGCAACTCAGCAAAAATTATGACTATTGAAAAGAAATCTAACGGATTCGTTAATTTTACTCGATGTATACAATCTGCATAATCACTTGGCTCGGAAGACTATGCTATTATCGAATAATGCATGCAACCAAAGAGATAGAACCGTCTACTTAATTTCTTTCCTGTCTTTGTCTTCCTGTCAAAATTTTCGGACAAAGAATTCTAGTATTATTTTACCGAGTTTGGTTCAGATTATTTCATGCATGAGTAATGTCATTATTGACTTGACAGAGGAGTTCTTTGTAAGGTGCTGAAGAGATTACCTTTATGGGAACTGTTAGCGAACAATTGAAATTATCTTAAATGTGTACTTTACCGAACAAGTATCATTATAACTCTTTAGCTTACTGTGTATAGTAACACCAAGACCTACTTCAGATTGGCAATGTAAAGATATTTGAATAAAAGACCCCTACTCTCATTCATTCTCAACAACAAAAAGGTTACTTACAGAAATTAGATATTGTCAGTAGCAGAAAAATACTCATACTGTACTGTACCAACATTCCTTTCAAATTGTTTACAAGTGTAGTCTAACTGTACACATTGCAAAATACGAGGGTTTACGGATTTACACATTACATATAGAAAACTCACATACAACTTCATTTTTTCAATAGTAAGTACTTAAAAGTAATTGTCGATATATTTTTAGAAGGTTACGAGTGAGTTATGGAATATTGTCAGTTTAAATTCCTTCTTAATGCACGATAAAGTGTATTTAAGTCAATAAGAATTTTAATGCATGCAAAGTTTACGCGTTACTAATTGTAGAAGAAGAAAGTTTGCTGCAGTCAATTTAAGCATGCTAGTATAATTATACAAGAAATCACAGTAAAATTTGTCAAGCTTGATTGTATTCCGAAAATGATGGGCAAAAACGAAAACTTTTTAAGCAAGTTAATTATTTCACACAATAATACCTTTGCTAAAGAAATTAAGTCAAGATTATATTGGTTTTGGAGATATTTTCTACAACACAGAAAGCGTGTGTAGTTATGCCAGGTTATGCTAAAAGAGCGTCTACGAAAATACAACAGAAAAACAGTAAGTGTTTAGTGTGTATTGCCTTTCATGCATGAAAACTGTTTTATGGTCGTGCTACGTTCAAATGTTTTCTAAATGCGTTTGTTGCGTTTGTTATGGTTCATACCGAGGGAATATAGTTCCGTTTGGTTTGTCATTGGTAATTCCCTTCGTTTGAATTTTCTTACCGTCTTCAAACACGCAGAATATTCTATACTTATAATTCCTTCACCTGTGTTGGGGTATTTCCCACAACTTTGTGCATAATACTCCAATACAAGTCTAATAGTACACACCTAATATTGTTATATAAAGTATTTCGTAATCCTTGTATACTTCTTCACTGTCACGATTCACGACATTACATTATCGTTACATCTTTGTGCACTACAGCAGCAAACATTTTGACTCGCGGATTCTATCGAGTCTTCTGGTAAAGATGACTGAGGGACATCGTACAAAAAACACAGTCATTCTTTCTCAAGACAAAGTCAAGGCTTAGCTAATAGCTTGCAGAATACTATATTTTAAACGAAACCTTTTAGGGTATGGTCCTTGATACAATAAAGCGTATTACTACTACTACTCATTTCAAATAAAACATTACCTATGGGAATTGGGTAAACCTAGAGTATAGGTATTATAGTTAATGCCTATACCTATAGGGCATTATCGAAAGCAACAAATATTATGGGACCCTGAACCTTATTGTATTTTGTGATGCCATTATCTTCTTTTGCTAATGCACTAAACGCTACGCTTGAATGCACCGTTGTAAGAATAATGCCAAAAACAGATTTATACAGTGGTTCTCTGGTACTTCTGGGCACATATTAACACACCTCTGGCGACTGCCGCCTCTTCACGTTTTCACGACCAGACAAATGGTTTGTACGCGTATACACAGAACAATCACCATCATTATAGATTTAATACACTTGCAGTAGTATAGTGTAAAGAATAAAAATGCTCCCTGTAAAATGTAAGTGTATAAATGGCAACCATAAATGCAAATGAGCATAAACACAAAGTATAGTACCTAGATGCATATTAAATTATGCTGGCTGTCTTAATAATCACTTGGATATGCATAATATTATAATATTGGTTAGCTCTACCTATATATAACGTTTGTTGAATACATTTTGCACACTTACGATTTCTTGCGTAGTGTGCGTGGCAGAATAATACAAAGATGAACAATAGAAAAAATTCACAAACAATATTGTACATCACTTTTCTTCACGTGTAGGCAAAGAAGTAGAAAAAAGTAATAAAGATGCAGAGAATCCACCATAACCAATTGGGTAAGTTAGCAAATAATAACATTAGGGAAAATACTTCGTAAGAATTAAACTGCGAATTTAAGCAATTAAATTGAAAAAGTTTCGTTTTGATTTATATGAACAAAAGGTTCATGAACACCTTAGGCAGATGTCAAATTTTTCATTTTTTTGCAATTAAGATGGGATTGGCTTTTTTCCCTTTACGTAATGATTTCCAAGTTAGATGGTTTATGTAGTCTTTATTCCATGACTGAACCTATTACCACAGCATATGAACATCACGTTTTTTTGCTTAATCTTTTTCCATGCGGAAGAGAATAATAATTTGGAAGTCTATCGCAGTAAATATCTGACAATGATTTTGGTTTAAGAAAAAAGACCGCACATGAAAAGTATTATACACGTACGGCAACCATTGAACATGACGGTTTCCTTGAATGTCAATCTAATGAACATTAAATCACAATGAGCTAACAATAAGATGACATTTCATAATTAGTTAATCGCAATTAATATTTACAGCGATTCGTGATTTTGCAAAGACGTAAAAAATGCTAAATAATCGCACACCCTTAGTATGCACTAACAAAGAAATTATGCAAATGAAAATCAAGATTCCAACGATTCCAACGTAATACAATGCACAGGTGTATTTCCTACTTGCGTAAATCATTTAGGTATTGCTGAGAATCCCTTTAGCATTGCACTGATTTCGACATTGAAAAAACTTCAAAAATCGACCTATTAATCCATATTAGTATTGACTAATAAATCAATTCATGCTCCATATTAAAATGCGCATGCAGATGGGAAGAACAATTAGACGAAGAACACTCGAGCAATTACGTCAAAATAAGTTACCCATCTAACAATGAGAGTGAGGGTGTATTCCTTAATAATTCATAATAGTTTATTCTCTTCTTATGTAAACTAAGTGCTAATTCAGCCGCAAGTCAAATGAGTTGAAATGAAAGCGAAATGATGAATGATATGTTGAACACAGTAGGGCGTATGATCAATTGCCGATAATTAGACAGATAGGTTTCACCTTTAGCCTTGTTTGTGCTACACAATCCAGAATTGACCACGAACGAATTTTATACGAGATCTGTCAAATTCTTTCTGTATTGGGTTTGGAAGCTGTCAGTACGTTTGTGTGTTCTTGCGCGATAATATATTAGTGTAAATCATTTTTCAACAGAGAGTCTCACTCACTCCACTTTTTGTGTGGTTCATTAAGCTTTCACGTAACGTAAACATTTCATTGCGGAAATACAAAATGTGCTGGAAACTAACTCAAATTGACCACACACTAATAATCCAAAGAAGGAAACCTACCACCACGTCATGAATTTTTCTGATTTCAGTACTGCATTGCTAAATTTTTGTCGTTCAACTTTCTGAAAAAACCAGTGAATGCAAATGCAATACATATTTCGTGAGAAGACAGCAATATTCACAGGTAAAAATCAGGAATTTTATGAATATAGTAATTTTTAAAAATGCTTTATTGGGAAGGCAAAGGGAAGGGTTGTAGATTATAATGGCTCCAACACATTTTAGGTATCCTTATTGTTTTTCTCTTCCTTTATTTTGAACTATTAGTATAGGGAAATGAGACTTTATTGCAAGAAACCGACTACCTTAAGTAAGTGTGTGGTTCTGCACCTACATTTACAATACGTACCTAATGAACTCAACTTCTCATAATATTCCTATATGGTACTACTTCTGTCAGCCATAGCCGCTATTCTAAGACACGCCGTAACTTAGTTTTACATTAGAATAGTTATCTACCTTCCTCAATTAGTCCTACAGTGTTAAAGAAATTACGTACGTTCTCAAAGATTATTCTTTAACGATCTAAAGACATGCGTGAACATAAATAATGTTAACCAGAAATTGCGAAATAATTCCTTAGGTCATTAGATCATCGTGGAATCGTGGTATCACTACAAGTTGTTGTCCTTCACTGCATGTAAAAATTCAGCAAACATTTAAATATTAGAACTTACC
Organism: Pogonognathellus flavescens; assembly: GCA_019776165.1. NCBI lineage: Eukaryota > Metazoa > Arthropoda > Collembola > Entomobryomorpha > Tomoceridae > Pogonognathellus > Pogonognathellus flavescens. Next base: position 18,272 of record JABASD010001879.1, read on the forward strand.
TCATTTTCCAGACTGAGGCACTGTACATATTGAAATTGTGGTCCTTGTGGTCCACTCGACAAACTCCTTGCCACAAGTCGTCCACCAAATCCACCTAAGCTGCCTCCAAGGAACCCAGACGTTTTTTGCGGATAGGAAAATCCTTTGTTAGCTCCACCAAGATCTGCCCACACGCCCAAAAGTCTCAGAATAGAGCCAGCCTTCATTGTAGACCTCACATAAACAGACTTTCCACCTGGTTCTGAAAAACACACATACATTTATTACTTTTTACATAAAATAGGTCACATACAGAAATAGCCAGTATCTTACGACAGAAATTCTGTACGGATAGTACTAATAATAAATATGATCTCAAGGGTTCCCATTTCTTCAGAAAGTGACTCATCACTTTGTGTTGCAGTATTATATTGCGGATTCTGTCAATATACCTAATCGGATTTGCTCACGGAGTAATAAAATTAAGCATCCTGACATAAAAAATACCCAGACATAGGTACAAGGTAGCCATTTAAATGCAGATTCACAAAATGTAAAGACTTCCTATGTTACGCTGTTAGAAAAGCAATAAATGACACAAACAATCACGAAAGATTAGATAGGTCATTGACGCAATCTGACTGATGCATCAGCATCATTATGTTTATAGGCAGTGTGTAACTAACAGTATAGTCAAAAAAGAAAATGATGTAATTTCTTCATCAGCATGTATAATAAATGCCGAACGCATAAGAATAAGTGTTTATTGTTGGACAGGGCGAGCGGCAAGAGAGGAAAGTCAAGTGAAGAGAGTCTGAATGGATTTACTTCATTGAATTGTTAAGTAATATCGAATTAAAGTAGTGTAAAAGTATTCATATGGACAGCCTGTTTTATGTCTTGTCCTGTATGCGTCTCCTGGGTCATTGCATCCTTAATCTCTTCTGCTATTTACAACTTTACAGGCAGTATTGTTGAGCTTAATCGTTGTGTGCATAGTTATACTGCACATCTACATTCAAGACTGAACTCGTGCACTTTTCTGCCTTCTATACTACTACTAGGACCTATCCTTCCTTATGCTAAGTGCAAATATGCTGTAAAAACTGCCTACACTTGTAGTCGTCGACACTACGTAACTCTTCAAGATTAGCTTAATGTACACAACTCTAATGTTTGCATCTTTACTCAAACAGCGTCAGTGTTGCGACGCAACTTCTGTATCTTCTTTTAATCTAGAATCAAGACTCAGTTGTGTGAACAAATGCTCAGGTGCTAGGTCTTGTAATTTAAAGACTTCTCCATATACCTAAAGCTAAACCAACTAAGGCGATATGTTACATACCTCTTCAGTCTGCATTCACTGTGTGCTAACCTCACCTAACCTACCCATATTTGTGTGTGAATTTGAGTTTCTTTTTAGTCAATACATACTGCTACCTCAGAACAGGATGATGGAATATCAGGTTCCGAACATACTGGCGCTGTTTGCACTTGCACTTGTCATAAAATAATCATAGCTTCTAGTTTACAATCAAATTAACCAGACATCCACTCTCAGTTCAGAATCAGTAAAGTATAACTGGTATAGGAAGAACAAGGAAAGAATACAGAAGAGCAACACATCATTCACTATGTACTACTCGTATACGATGTTTGTTATTATCTCATTATTTAACAATTGCAACCTGTGAATATATGTAGTTTCAGACATACAAACTAACATTCACGAAGGAAGAATAAGACAATAGTTGTTGTACATAAAATTCTTACGCATTGCAAAGAATTGTTAAAGCATTTTTCTTCCACTGGAGATTCTTCTGCTGTTTATGATACTTTTACTTACTACAGTCATAATGTAAGCTGTCAGGATGATTTCCATTCTTATTTTAATAATTACTACCTTTCTAATTTGAAATATGACACATTGTATTGTAAATTTGTCTTAATTTGTTGCATTTTTACACAATGTGTGCTAACAAATTCCTGTATATATTAAAAATTTGTATAGAACAACAAAATACGAGACTGAAATTGAAAATAAGGACTTACCATTGGAATCGGTGAGTTTATAAACTGGCACGTCGAATTTGGTGAGAAATGCTGGCACTCTGGCAGCCGCAACTTGACCCATGGACGTCAGCGTCATGGCGCATTCCTTGCCTTCCTGGTTGAGAAGAGAGAACCAACCTAAAAGTGACAAAAAATAGATTGAATTATTGTTCTGTACCAAAGCAAAGCCCAGAAACCAAATGTAATCCTGCATATTGGGTTAACAATAATTTCGGTTGTTCGCACATTTCCACATTTCTAGAATTGAAATTGGTATTAAGGTGTGTTAATGTATGTGTTTTGGCGATAGTAAGGAAATCTTGTGTAGAAACTTATGGCTGCTCTTTGCCCTCCTGTTTCGCTTTACAGGTCGTAAAATGTAAAAGTATGGATTTTCGTACAATTGTAAATGTAATAAAATTCATTCTTCTCCAAATTACTTTTCAGCGTTATTTTACAATGCGGTACCGCCTTTAGAGAATATCACTACAATACTCAGGTTTGTAAGTTTGTACATACTCACAATTTTTTCACAGCAAGGTAAATACTAGTTTCCAGAACATTATCATTTTTTGCTAGATGAGAGTGATTTGGAAGGTCACTTACATCTTTCACCTTTATACCATAACACCATCGTCTACAGTCATAAGACGAATTCTTACAAAAACAACCTTAATAAGAGGCGGTTGATATTATTGTGTGTACCGTTTTTCATTTCAGCATTATAATTAGGAATCTGATACCTACTATAGTATGTAGTGTTCAAGCACAAACGTCTAATTTAATGTTATAAGTGACAACATTCCACCAAAATGCAGTAAAATCGAAAATTGTCTTGTTGTTTCTGTAAATGTCACTTTCAAAGAACTTTTTAACAAGAGCCAGCGTGTTAGATTAGAACCATAGGGAAACTAACATTAAATCAACTGAATATTACCACCCAAGACAGTCCAAAATCTATCGTTTCATTATTCAATAAAATGATAGATTTTTCTAAAGTATTATTGTAAGTCAGTAGAGTTATGAACTTGGTAGTAGTAACTCACATAAATCTGAACTTTATTAACAGCACGTTAGAATGCAATTATGTTTTTAAGCCTAGAATTGAATTAATCTTGGGTGTAAACATGTTTATGGTAATGATTATTGCAACTTAAATTAAATCTCCTCCCAGAAGTAATTTGTACATTGCAGACTCGTGGTAAATCGTTATAATCAACTTTCATTCTTCACGGATAAATATTTCCAAAAAATCATTTAGTGGGTCGGGGAAAGTATTAAAAAGTATTGCGATGTTCCGTTCCACAAATTGCGAATCATTTGTGATTTGATGGTGGCTTACGGTGTGTGTACATCACTTCATCTTTATTGCGTGATTTAGAAAGGTTGTAATCAGTAATTTATCACCTCTATCTACGCATTCCATTTAGGAACTGTAATATTTATATTTATTAGTATATTTAATTTACTATAGCTAACATTTCACGTTTTTAACAGATTTCTCGCTGTACGATTTACGTAGAAGATATACCAACCTACGTACAATTAACAATAATAATATACTTATATGCTAAGAAAATTTATTTCTCAGTACCTAGCTTGTTAATAATTTTGTTATTTTGTATTTGGTAATCATTTGCATTCATTTGGTACTACTTTTAATAATAATATTATCTTTATGAACCAACCACTAGCACTAACATTGATTGCTAATCAGATGAGACTGCTTGCGAGATGTCAGATATTTTGTGAACATGAGAATTGTATTGTACACCTTGAAGAAAAAGATAATGAGTTACTAACACTAGGAACACTTTCCATGGATAGCAATTATTCCTTTTCAACTTTGGGTCTGGCAACCCAAATTGATTTACCTATCTCTGGTTCCTCGATCGATACGACTCGTGTCTAGAATTAATTAACAAACAAATATTTTGGGGAAGCAAGTAAGAGAAACGTAAAATTTTCAATGGTAAGGCTACACCACAAAGATTCTATATACCATAAGGACACAATCAAATTAAATTTTTGCATTGAAAGCCTACTGACTTGGTTTTGGTCAAATTATTGATACGCCTTAAGTTGAGTGGCTTCCTCTTTTCTACATCTGCCATTAGTTTTCATTACTGACTCATTTCTTTTGAAAGGAGAGAAATAAATGTCTACAGCCATTATGCCCACCGCGCACCCATTAAATTCATTATTTTCATTACCACTGTCATTATCATTGCCAAGGCAAGCTTAAGTCTTAATTCTTTTACTAGAAGCAGAATGACTTGTCAGATAAAGTAAAGAACTAACCAGCTAGTCCTACAAAAACAGTCGCAGAGAGAGAGAGAGAGACTACTTAAACTTTTGTTTTACCTTACATTGGTAATTGCAATGCTTTCATTATCAAAGGCACTTAAGAATTAAAGTGTAATGCATTGTTGTGCTGTACCTACACAGTAAAATACATTTGGCCGCGTACACAACGTGGACTAAATGGTTCGTGTTATCAACGCTTTTTGTGTCGTTCACTCACGGAACTCGAAATTCGTCATGGGTAGGAAATTTGCAATACTTTTTTCTCTGCGTTTTCTTAAATACCTGTTAACCATAGCAAAGCTGGTCAATAGGCTATGTTTGTATGTCACAGTACATAAAAATGTCACACAAACACCAAATGTATTATTTCCCCTGCACAATTTGAGATTTATGCATTACCCATTTACCCACTACACAACAATTACCGTCCAAGATTCTGTCTATATGAAATTAATAAGTGAACTTTCAGATAAGTAATAAACAAAATTTTCTTAATGGTGAGATTAATCTGTCAACTTGACCACAAATTATTGCAACTCCTTTCCACTTTGATTTCGAATTCGAAGCCGACGGATTACTAGTAGAGTAACAAAACCACCTGAAGGTTGACCCATCCTACGTACATAGTACAACTTGTCATAATATTATCATTTGCATTGATATAATAAATTAGTATATTATTACTAAATATGAATCCTCATATGCATAATGCATTGTTCTTCCACTGCAATTGTATGGTAGAATTCAAGATTTTGTGAAACTCTAAACTAAGTATGGTAAACCATACTCATCCATACTCCATGCTCTGAATTTTAGAAGCGCTTGTTTCATAGATGCGGGATAATGTCCACATAAGAAAAGTCAGAACAAATTTTATTCAATTTTCGAAAAGGTAAAATACTGTGAAACAGTATTTTCCGTGGGTATGTAATTTCTTAGCAACTGCACTTTACCAGATGGATGACTTGTCTGATTAACACAATATGCACTTTTTCATTCCAAATAAGTTTTCGCATATAGGTGAATTCTTTACATCTTTCAGGATATTTACATTCCATCACTGATCTGTTTATTTACTCAGATCTTTTCTTAACTTCTGCATAGATTCAATCACACAATGAATGCTTGCTTTGTACTGTACATAGTTAACCAGTTGCTATTTTAAGTGAATGAGGATAAACTGTTTTGACTTCCAAGAATACTAAAATAATATACAAAAAGAAGTGCATCCTTCTTCCTGTTATCTTGCTTCGTGACAAAATATGTGTAAAGAAATAAGGCTGATACGTGAAATCCTTTTCCAAGAGGGTGAATGACTCAAGAAACTAGATTTATAGTTTGCACTCAAAACCTAGCTATTTTAAAAACTTAAGTATGTTGTGACTTTGCACAAACAATATTGTGATTCAATGACTTGTACAAGTGCATATTTTTTAAAATAGTACTTTGTTTGGACTTTCGTTTAAACTTATGGACTGTATGAGAGTTAAACCAGCACATTGTACATTATACCCATTTTTGTTACCTCATATCACACATCATGGCCGTGGCAGCTCCATCTCATTGTTACAAGTAAGCTAAGTACATTTATTGCACAAAGTAGGTACTGTAGCCAAATTATGTCCACGTCAGATATTACTATCGGCCAAATTAAAACTGGTTTTGTCAACTTGTCCCATGTGAGACTTCAATTCAATGCAAGGTACATGATAACACTCATTCCAAACATCTTGGCGACATAAAAGCAAAAACGAATGATTATTGCAAGAAAAATCAGTATTATAAGCACAAACCATTAACCATTATTGCCATGTAAGCTAATGGGCTTGTAAATGTAAAAGTTGCAACAAAAAGCCAAAACTTGATTTATATGCATAGCGCATATTAAACAATCATTGTGATATTTATGAGATGACGATTTGTACTTGTGAGAAAACTTAAGCATGGTACGTAGATAAATACCTAAGCAAAGTCCAAATGCGTGTGTCTATAGAGAATCTCGATGAATACCTGTTGCTTCTGGTGGTAGTGTATTTATGTATTAATAAAGAATCTTGAGATATTCATTAGTATTTGCGCTTCTTGTGCAGTGCAATGAAAAACTATCTGCGAATAGTTAAATTTGCATAAATTAAACTTTCTAATACTATCATTCCTTTATAGAAATGTTAATGATTGATTATTCGCCAGAAATTCAAACTTACTGTTAGTAGATTGTACTTTTTGCACATAATTGTAAATCCATAATTGTTAATGAACTAAGCAATCAGAGATGTACAATATTGCAGAAAACAAGAAGGTGGAAACATTGACCTTTTCATAGCACAAAAAGAAATATTATACCCATAATTGTCAGCCTAATGACCACTACGAAGCAAATTGTATCCGAATGAAGACTTTGAATACTAAAAGTGTAGAATTAGAATTAGAACTGGCAATCTAAAATGCATTCCACTTTCTAATAAAAACAGAGTAGGCGCTTGCTGAAAGGATTCTTTACACCTTTGTACTTTCAACCTTCTAGCACTTTTCAAATAGTGCTAATTTTACCAGAAGCAGTTCTGGTAAATGTGCTGATCATAATGTAAGTGTACGTAGTATGAAACCAGACATTGTTTGACTTTTCTGTTGAACATGTTTATTTTAATAGACTTGTGAGTAGTATATGGCTGTGCAGAACGTGAACAGAATCAAAGAACAAATCAGCGCGAAATAAATATACAGACAGGTTTACGTGAGTTGTAAAGTAAAACATGTCCTTTTAAGGAATAGCTTAATTTCGTACTCTTTTTAAGCTCCTGGTTTACTACTGAGAAAGACACAATATTCAAAACACAAAAACACACCTCCAGTTAACAGAACTATAAAGAATTACTATTTTCTCTGTCAAAGTGCAATGTAATCATCCACAGTAAGCTGGTAATCAGCTAAGATATGTTATTTGAACTTCAAAATGTTATACATTAGTCTCCTCCTTAAAGAGTCTGTCTACCTGCGATAATAAATTCCTAAAAATGCCCGGAATGTCGCTAAGCCATTTTTACTCATAACCTTCTACAGTAGTATACACGCACTAATCATCTATGACACATAAAAATCTCATTGTGCACGTCTCATTTCACATCACTAACTGGAATAAAGTGAGTGCACGGCGATGCTGGAAGGCACTGCGTAGGATTTCAGTTCAGTCAGATTTATGAAGGCGGAAGTACGCTAACTAAACATTAGTGAGTGAATGTATATGGCAAAAAGCTCAAGTAAATTGGTACCTCTAATAAAATAACAAAAGCAAGCACGTAGAGCATGAGCAGAGCAATGTTGAACAAATGCTACACACATTACGATAGTCATTGACGGTAATAAATAGACAGTCGACTGTGTAATATACTTGTCTGTACTTTCCAGCATCTTGCTTTCCATTTTATGTCGTTATATTGGGTGGTTGTACACTGTAACTTGTATAAAGTTCTGGTTTTGTTAACGATTGCTGTCTCAAAACGTATAAGGAGTCTGTACAGCTAAATGTGCAGGTTACACTACATTTGAACACACACAGTCTACTCCTCTACTACCACAAATTGCCTAAACAATGAATTGCTGAGTAATTTTTACAAGATAGTAACCATTTCAATTTGACTCAATTGTCTATAACGCAATTAAGCTTTCCCGTTTCTGTACGAACAGTTTACCATTTACATAATAGAATTTTTAACTTGGAGTAGTTCATTCTCTATTATTACTTGTACCACAATATGTTTTACATAGATGTCCATGTCCATAGGAAAAGTGGCAGGAACTGAACTGTAATATGGCACTGAACATTATGTAAGTTACTAAATGACTTAAACTACGAGTTTATACAGTACGTTACCTTTCCTGAGCAAATCGGACAGTTCGATAAATAAAGACATTACTTTCCTAGGTAGATATAATTAATAACTCAACATTGCATGACCGTGTGTACTATACGCTATAGTTGTTTTATGAATTAGAATTTCTTCCGTAATCCGATACCTTTTTACCTTTAGCGTTTTAAGACTATATTACTACTAGTTTGTTGCAAAAATATATAGTGACTTTACTTTGCCTGGTACAGTACTCATTGAGTTGACTTGAATGAGTACGTGCCAAAGTCAACCAGTGAGTGAGAAATAGCACCACCAGTATACAAGAAATGCAAATGATTATCTGATTCGAGTTAGCATTTAAATTGCATTAAGTAACTTATCTGTGTGCAGAATCAAATAAGCTTGGAAGCTCTCAGCAACTACTTGCTAACAAAAATAATAACACTACATTGTTTGAATACGCTAATGCACCGTAACTATAAAATTGCACTCGTTAAAGTATAAATTGGTGAGTTTTTATACAGGCAACATGAATTTAATTGTGTTTGAACGTAACATGTATATTATTTTTACTATATTATAAGTAGACTTGTTTAGCTACCGGAAAACATTGACCGAGAGTAAACAGACAAGCAAATAATATTATTGCATTGCAGGTCTAATGGTTAGTAATGCGTAGCTTTCTATAGATATTCTGTAATTTATTTCGGTAATTTATCATCGCCTCATGGTCAAAACAGCTATAAACACAAACACAGGTACCTACGCAGTATTTATTAAAATTCATTTACTGACGCATTAAGATTCTGGTTAGCTGCGAGGCAACTGCTTCACGTGGAATTTAGGTGTGATGTACTGACAATGAGTGAGAAACGAGGCACAAGCATGATAACAGTTTGTACCTGTTCATATATAGTAATGCTAGACAAACCACTAATTCATAGTGCCCCCAACAACTGAATTTATAGTTTACAATAGGTAATTGCTAAATTTTTATTAGCCTCTATAATTCACTTAAAGGAGTGCACTTATTAGACCATTATTGAGATACAACACATTTTCAACTCTCTTCAACTTGTTACATCCTTTTCCAAGTACACACTCAACGTACACACACGAGATGTTACTTTTTTGTCTCGTTATATACTAAGTAGTCTTATACTACTAGGTATTTGTTTTTACAAACTAAATACATTAGTCACACAGTTAATCTGCTAACAAGAAAAGCCCGGCAACTAATTTTTCATCCTTAGCACAATGGACAGGAATGCAACATTGGAAATACTAAACCCATTTGCGAATTGCTGATACAATCACTAATTCGCGCAAACTAGCCGAATCAAAAGCTATAAATTACTTGTAAGCCATTTATATATCTTGGGATCTTAATGACCACCTAAAATGCTACACATTACTTTCAGTTTGTATTAACTGTCTTATCTATCCGCAATCTTTTTATTCAACTCAATATAGGTATACATTCTTTTTGGATATGTATTGCAGATAGATTAACTGTATTTAACTTAGACCCACCATGAAGCACAATCAGTAAACGAAGTGTACATTGCAACAATCCCAATTGTTTTAAAGATTGTACACAAAAGATCATGTTCATTGATAAATAATTCGCGTATGTGAAAGGAAGACTCTATTGACTTTGGAAATCCAAAGGTGAAAAATTAATATCACACATATATCCATATAATTTCAGAACAAATCACCTTAAAATTATTATGTGCCTATAAAAGCAGCCTATAGATACACTTAAATACATACAATACATACCTATATATACACTATGTATACACACACAGTACAGACAGAGCCATGTTCACCATACAACCTTTTCTTTTGATAATACATTCTAGTATTATGCTTTTTACTGCAAATATTGCGTTATATAAAACTGTGCTGCATAAACATTAATTTAAGCAGGAATTTCATAAAATAATATTTGTAGCTGTGCCATATCTTTATTTTCTAACAGATGATCAAAGCTCATTAAGCGATAATGAACAGTTGTACCTGTGCAAATCCGTTTCGAAAACGAAAACGTTGTAGGCTTATCATGGCTGTAACGGCGTTTACTAGGGAAACTGCTTTCTTTACAACGTAATAAGAAAGACATTATTAATCGTAGAATAGTTCAGTTTAGATATTGATGTTCATAGAGTGACTTTGTCTAATGGCAAGAATCAATTTGGCAGGTTTGTCATAAACCATTACGATAAACGCAGGTAAAGTCAAAGAACGCTATATTAATGTAAATACAGATATTCTTCACTTTCTCACAGTCCTCGTGCTTTGCACCTATAATACTTAGGTATATAGGTACTAGGTACACGTTTGTTGAGTGAGGTAGGTGGATGAAATGAATTTTGATAAATGCTGTTTCCCCATTTTCCCACGAATTGCAGTATTTACTTCACTTGCACTCGACAAACTATGGAAAGGCTATGTAGCTTGAGGAAAAGCAAAGTGATACAAAACAAATGACAGTTAATTTTCTTGTTCTGATTACATATTATGGCAAATAGCAGTATATGAGATTCAGTTCGTTTTGATTGTGACTCTGACGAACTGAGCTTATGAAACTGGCAGTTTATATACACCAGTACAAATCAAAACGATAATTTTGCATGTTATAAAATTACATTGTCAGACATGATGTTTTGCACTTAATCATTAAGTAAGTATAGATTAACTAACTATGGTTTTATAAGTAATAGATTTACGTTCATTCTAGAAACTGTTCTTCAGTTCTTTACCACAATTTTCCTTTTCTTACTTCATTCTCATAACAATAGACTGTAATTTTTGTTTGACAACGAATACAAGTGGCTTTTAATCGTAATTGCTAATTAAACGGGAACTGTGTGAGACATTCGTGATAACTGAAGAAACTGTGCATATAGTTTTAGTTTGTGAATGGAGTACTCCTTGTAGTATAGTCAGTTAGTATGAGAGGATTGATTGAACATTGTTTTGCATTTTGTAATGATATAACGCAAAGTTATGTATTATCACATAAAGGCAGGATACTCTATATAATGTATGCATGCTGTAAGAAATACAGTTTTTCAATTAAACAGTTGTAAACCTATAAAGCATCAAAAATTCTGACAGGCTGCAATTGTAAATACCACTATACGTTTATTAAACACATAAAATACAAATGGTTCTAGGATTTATGTGTACCATAACTGACAGTAATTGTAGTAACAATAGTTATTATTTTTCATTTTTTCGCTTATTGTACAAGTTCGGGTGTCTCTATGTCTCTAGCCTTTACAGTCTACACGATTGCAAACATTATATATTTAGTAATTGTTTGAATATTTTTCTTTCAGCAAGTTATTGCCAGTTACTACAAGAGTGAACACATTAAAGTAAATAGATCATTTGGACACAGGCAGTTTTGTAAATGCACAACATTACTCTTTTTCAATGAAAATTACACATTTCTTGTGTCATACTACATTTAATATGTACAGCATATTTAAAACTGCCTACTTTTTAATATTAATAAGAGAAAACTGTTTGTACAAAGTAAAGATTTATGAATTTAATGAGTTTTGCGTGCTCCTATCGTGAAAGTAAGCACATTTACAAAGTTTCATGCAACAACAAGGCGCATCAAGAGACAATACGATGACAAGTCTAATTGTAAGTAAAGTTGAAATAGTTCAAAAATGAATGAGCGTATATTTTTTATGTGCAGTGAACTGCACACTCTGCCTAAGTTTTCAACAAAGACCATCAGCATTCAACTTAAATAACAGAACAACCTGTAATTATGTTTGTTAACTAACTTGCTCAGCAGCAAGTGGATATCTCAAGTCCGTGGATGACTGATTTCTTTTGATGGTCATTCCCAAGCTCTAAGGCTATTTTGCTTATTTGCATGTCTCGAAGAGCCTTTTTGTGCTATAATGTTATATATTCGTATGTATATCCCCTTCCACATATATTTACCACTACTATATGTTTGAAGTACAATGTATATAGTACACTTAGACAGACACACATATCATATCGTTTGCCTAGAAGCTGAAATTGGCAATCAGTAGCGGAATGACTTTGTATATAGGGAAAAATCATGCAGGACATGGCCATCAAATGACTCCGTAACTGACTAAGCAAGAATTACTTCCTATCATACAGTTTTTTAAAATCCCTCTTCCTTGCATTATATTAGTCAACCAACTGTATAGTCAGGTAAACAACAGGCCATAAAATTATAACACAATTATGCATTAGAAATGGTGTAGCAAACACAAACACACAGGGCAAACCAACCTCCAGCTTTATCACATCAGATATCAAATCTGAGTGATGGACTGACGTAACATCACAGAAATTATACCACTGAGAAAAATCGAACTACACCAAAGCAAACGTAAAAGCTGTCTACATTCTCCATTATATAAATTATATTCCCCACATACCTATTAACGTATATACCCAGGTTCTTATGTCTATGTACCTGTACAAATTGTAATAGCCATAGGAATACCATATATTTTCAAACACAACTCGTGTTGTAGAACACAATTTCAATTTAGATACATACCTTACCTATGCAATATTATGCCAAATTCACCTATATAATAATATACATAATAATAATTAACCATAATCTGAGACCTTAACATGCCCGACACTGAAGGTATGGGTTTGTTGTTGTGGTATATATCTCTATTTAAAATTTGAATCGTTAACGTTATTATGTTTTGCTCAAACTTCATGCTCAATTATGGTCAAAGCTAACATTACTGAACTGTGGAGGTAGATATTATAAATATTGCAGATAATTCGAATCTCTTGGAAAAGATTAGCATACAAATAAGAATTTTACATTACTGTGTTAGAAGTACAAGCTCTGAGTTGCCTGTCTGTGTATTTCTATATGGAGTGTAACATTTTGTTGTGATACCTGCTTGTTACAGTATTTACTGAATTGGGCAGAATACCTCTATAGAAGAGTAAGTATGCTAAAAATCTTATATAATACAATAGTGTGGATACTTATCGTTAGACACCTACTATTGTGCCTGCAATATTATTGAATGCAAATAAAACATCTGTCAGTTAGCAAAATTTATGCAGATTGCAATTGAATTGTTCGAGATCGATTCAGAAAGCTTGGCCATGCTGTCTTGTGAGTAATAAAGCATTGAGTTGCAATTGCTTAATGTACTAGTAGGATTACAATTACTCAAACAATGAACTTCACATTTCCATTCACGAATATTTTTTTCAAAGGAAAGAAATTGGTCTACAACTAAACAGGAATGATTTTAAAACGTGTAATATAACAAAACAGGTGTTATTGACTATAAAATTTCCGAAGCATGATACTTATTCTAGTACAGGCTATAGTTTGCAAATAAATAATGACCACTTCACAAATAGAAGTTAATGTATCGTAAATGTGTAGGCACACAGAATGCAATAAAAACTAAAGCATAGCAATGTTTACCGATGTAACACGACATTATGACTGACTGGTCTAAGGACATTACACTATGCATAATGAATCGGTAATTGTTTCTGTACTTATCTCTCTGGGATAATATTGCTAGCATTAACATAGCGGGCACATATCACTTACTACTACTTATTAGTTTAAGTACAAATTGACACATATTAATGATTGTAGTTAGTCTCATTATACAAATACGTACAACTCGTAAAGAGTAATAGGACATTAGCCATATAAGGCATCTCCCCACTTGCTGCCTACAAAAATATTAAAGTGTATCATGTAACGAAAGGGAGAGAATATTAGCTGTCAGCAACTTTCAGTTTATTATCTGTAGGTTATACTTTATTGCATCATTATTGAATCGGAGGTTTTTCATGAATAATTCCAAAAATCCAAGTCTCCTCTCAGACAAAGCAAGGCTTGTAAATAATGACTGAAAAATTATTTGCCATTTTTGATTGCTTTTATTATTATTAGTTTATGAGTTTTTGTTTCCTTCTATGCCATAACTATCAAAAGTTAATAACCTTGTCTGGAGGTAGGTAAATATTGTTTTTCGCTTAGTTGAACACATTTTAAAGCTTTTAAACTCAACCTAAAGCACCACACGTAAGTACCACACTACACAATTAACTAATTTTGCAAGCTTATATAAGCTTATTGCTTCATGGAAGTAACACAACTAAATCTTATTGGTAAATATTCCGTACTACCTGTTACCATACATCATATTTCCATTACTACATGTGTACTTGTGTGTTATCAGGTATAAATGTTTGTATTTTATTAACTTCAAGCTAATAAAAATCATGTAAACAACAAAATGCATTATAATCTTTTATGTGCAGACTATTTAATAAAAAGTATAAATGCGTGAGCATTGCGCTGGTGGAAAAACCTCGCGATCCTGCGATCCAGGATACCGGGAAATTTTCGGCGAAGCCGAAAATTTTCTTGTTATAACACAGGCAAAAATAAAAAATTGCGAAAAACATACTCGCAA
>JABASD010001880.1:0-32947 GCA_019776165.1 Pogonognathellus flavescens
TTTAAAGCAAACACCTTAAGATACAAATGTATCTGAGATACAAATGTATCTAAGATACGTATCTCGATACAATTGTATCTAAAATGCAAGTATCTTGCCCAGGCCTGCTATCTACATAGTTTTGTATAGTTGTAGGTAAAATATTATATCCACAAACCAATAATTATTTTTATGCTGTAGTAAACATTTCGCTGCTGCCCATTAAGATTTGTTTGCGTACAATATTTCGTGCAATACTAATACATTTGTAGGTGCGAAGTCAATGTCTTTTGGATAGCCTTAGTATTATAAGGTATGTCTTCTTAAATAATAGGTTTAGTAACATTATTATTGGCACATTGTACAAGTTCCAGTTTCATTAAGCCATGAACAAAATTCACTAGTAATTTTTGTCGTTAACTTCGATTGTAATGTAATTGTTTCGTATTTCCGGCGAATTAATATGATACAAAATTATTTATAGAAACATCGAACGATCAACAAAGCTAGCGTAGATACCAATAATGCTAAACTAAATACACAGTAAAAGATATTGCAATTAGAAGGGAGTTAAAATTAAGTTATTGGTTATCTTCTCACTTGATACAAGCAAAGTTATTCATTAGTCATTTTCTGTAACAAAGTCTACTCTATAGTATATAATAATATAATACTGAAGTATACGTATGTTTCTAACAAACTAAAACCGAATCGTGTGCTAAGGATTTGCCTTAAGCCCTCCCGAAAATGAATACTGCCTAACCTATTGCATCGTGATTGCTGTGAATCACATTGAGAGAATGGACAGATTGACTGTGGAGCAAGGACTGAGGACATTTATTGTAGGAAAGGAGTCACATGCACAGGAGTAGCAGTAACGGAGATATGTAATGGAATGAAATGAAGGCTTCTAGGGTCGTACAATAATAGGGAATGAATCCATTGCAATCATACCGCATTGTATGTTGAGCGACCATTGAGTGGCTTGTAATGACGGTATTAACACTGTTAATTCTTATCATAAGTGGCCATCAGAATGATAGTATGGTTTATGGTCAAAGCTATTATTATAAAAACAATGTGCTTCATTTCTACCACGACTAGCTCACACATAACACAATTATCACAATCCTCTACTGTATGGAAGAGTGACGAACAAATTGAAGATATTTGAAAGAAGGGGTCCACTGTTGTTCAATGACCGCTACAGCATATGAGTTTTACATTATGTTTTAACAAATGTCACTTTCCGCCTGATTTCTATGCATTCCTTCGCAATATGACAATACTACTAGAGTAAAATGGTGTGACATTGAAGAAACGATGAGACAGTTAAATGCGAAAGAAATTATGCAACTGTATTGCTTACTTTCAAATAAGTCAAACGAAACATACTACGTGTCTACGTGCATAAGGCAATAACATCCGTTTGTCAACCTAAGCTGACGGGATTTAAAATTCTCACAGTTATTATGGAATTGACACTATAGTACACATAAAAATTGTCTACGTACGTGTAGTCGTTACTGTATAATTCAATACTTAACGCTGTTCATGGGATACTAAATCCACTTACATTTCATGTTATGCAGTTTTTAATTTTAGAGACATGGTACATGTTTATGGCATGAGTGTATCATTATAATATGAAACTAAAAATAAGCTTCATTGATTCTCTCAATCAATTGAAACAGTTGAATATTGCAATCTACCTGTGAGGTACGAGGTAATGCCTTGAATCGTACATATGAGGCAGCACTATGGTTAAATGAGTAAAGAAAACATGTCTAGAAACAAGGTGAGCTGAATGAATTGGTGAGACGATGTGAGACTAGGTGGGTGGCCTAGCAACTTTTCGTTCCATAAAAACTGCTTCAAAGATACTTCAAACATAATACACATTGGGTGTGTATCAAAAAGCTGAAGGTGCTACATAATTGAACTTTAGATCATCTCTTGAATATAACATGCCTAAAAATATTTTATTGGTATTCGTACATAAAGAGACCACTGTAATATTTTGTGGTTGAATTTTCAACATAAATTATGCTCATTTAATAGAGAATATTTTTCATTTAAACCGCACCTGTATGTTCATCTCTGCTTATGATACGCAAGTACAGTACATAAAGTGATATCTCCTATATGTATGCTTTGCTAATACTTATACCTACTACTATATAAAGATGTGTATACATTGTTTATAAATATTTCCCATAAAATATACTACCTAGTAACTTTTCTAGCCAATAATGTGTAGCACTTAAATAATTTCTTGTAGTAATTTTCCAATAATACTGGTGCAATACAATAAAACGATTTTTCTTCTCGCCGATGTGAAGGCAGTATTAAATTTGCATTTCTATACAAACTAATATGCCGGGCTAGTCCTAGATAAATGTTGTAACCATCAGACATAATGGTAAAATAATTTGAGCATGCACTACAATTATATGTAGGCATACCTACTTATCTATTGTATGTATGATTGTAATTGAAATAATAATTCAACTACCTTACGGAATAGCAGTTGGTACGTAACGTAATAAAAGTAACGCAAATAAATTGCATGTAAATTCATACATACTCAATACTAATGGTATGTTACTTACTATATGCTGTACATACCTATATGACAATATATAAAACACGTTCACTAAGTATTAACGAAGATAAAATACCTTACCACATATAAGCTAGAATATTATGTGGCTGCTACTATAACTAGCAAGTATAAGTACCAATACCACAAACATGAACCACGCGAAGAAATTATAAGAGCAGTAGTAGTAGTGGATCTATTTGTATATGATGAGTGTGCATGTACAAGTAGTTATGTGTGTAAGAAGCTCTGGTAGAGTATTTACGGACATGATGCCATAAATCAAAGATGAGAAAGAGTAAGCATAAGTCTAAAGCTCATATACTAAATATAAAAACCTGAATCTGAACGTGAGATATAAGGTACACACGTATACATACGACGTGACGGTGAACAATGAATGTTAATACAACAATGCCATTGAAAGGTCCAGTGAAGGAAAGAGTACGAGAGAGTCGTAGTAGAAGTGGAAGGCAAGGATGAAAGGGAAATCCCTTCTTGGGCATAAGCGGCAGACAATGAATACATACGGGATGCATACACTCTGTGTATTTTCGGTACTTGTCTGATAATGCGAAGGATGTAAAGTAACGTAACTTAACGTAATGTTGTGAACGTAATGTAAGTATAAAGGGAAGAGAGACAGAGAGAGAGAACGAGAGAGAAGGCACAGATATATACGAAAAGAGAATAGAGCAAAAAGCATGGCGATGTAGACCAGGAGCTGTGAGACGCTTGCGTGGCGGCCATTAAAGTTACGCCAAAGCCTTAACTTTACTCCTCGGGTTCACTTCAGTATTTTCTGTTCGTCTCTCTGTGTGTAGTATAGTCAGCTAAGTGAACTTACCAGTGTGAAAGATTAGTTCACTATTATATATGAAATGGTTATAAAAGTAACAAATGCATTTAAGATGTACTTATACGAAACCAAAACAAACCCCTATATACTCTTTACGTGATGGAAATTATCGCATGCATGAAACAATTCTAGTTATATTACAGGGCATTTTATGCTTTAACAACATACTCATTTTAGCTAGTGAGAGTTTCATTGTTAATTACCACGTAAAAGTAGACATTATTGAATATTGACTTATTCAACATGCACTAAATGAATTTTATCTCAGTTCGTTATACCTCTTTCTCCCTATATAGCAAAAAATTTATAGTAAACTCGTATTTACTAGTTTCTGAGAATGTATTTTTAAACTTTTTTCTTTGTACAGTATTGTATGGATTTTTTCACAAAGTGAGGAAATGTGCAACCTGCTACTACTTTAACAATGTATCCTTTAGCCACAGTGCGCAAAGAGAAGATGAAAAATACAAGAATGAAATATTTTTGCCTTATTGTGACCAAGTAGAAAAACAATACAGCTTGCCGAGTGAAGCTTATCGGTACAATGATCAAATCGCATATAGAAAACTCCTACTCACTGAGAAGAAAAGCTAACAGAAAGAACAAGAAAGCATTGAGTATTCAAATGTCTGCTACTACGATTACACCCCTATCCATTGAAATTCAAATCCGCAACGGAATAAATTGGCTGCATCAAGTGTACAGACTTGGAGCATGAACGTAAATAAAGGGAAAACAATCGTTTCAATCTCGTACATAGTATTGAACTCTTTGAGGAGGATTTTAGTAGTCTGGCTCATTTAATTTACAGTGATGAACAGAAAGAAAATGTAAATGCACTCAACGAATTTGCAAATAAAATCAACACTTTTGTACAATGAAACTCAATTCCCCAGAAAAGTCTCACGGGGCTGGTGATAGTACTGCAGTATATAGTGGCTTGGCTTAAACGAGTAATTTATGCAAAGCTTTACCCGTGTAGAAATTCTATGATGCTGGTTTGTGTTTTTCTTATCTTATCACTACATGTCCACTTTTCCACGGCATGCGTCTCGTACAGGGCTATACAATGCAAACATGCTATCACTGCAGCACAACAATAAACGTGAGAGCCCATAAATAAAACTCGAAGGGAGATAATGAAGACATACGTTTGCAATTAAGAATGCATTGGCTGATTTTGATAGTCTTGTAGTAGTAGTAGTAGATTCAAGTTTGATGTTTCGCCACGGTGAACAAATACATGCCAGTACAGCTATGAGGCAAAGGAGACTATTTTGCAAAGGAAATATGCAGAAAATTGATAGATGAACTTTAGGGTCGGGAATCGGGACTTGAGCAAATGGCAAATGTGACGAGCGTGACGATTGAATTTACTTTATGCGTGCATGTCGTTAATTTGCGTACACGTTGCTGCGTTCAATGTGCAACTTAAATTGTTATTTACTTTCAAAATATCCTATAACTATTACCTAATATATATTCAAACTTAATTGATTCATTATAAATATGCACACAACAACACATTTATTTTATTAATATGCAGTAAAGATAAATTTTAAGTAATATAGCTATCTGTACTTCTTCGTTAATATAATAATTATGAATCACAATATTTAAACTTAGTATTGATAAACTATAGGCAGATTGAATTACTTATTACATGCATCATGCATATTATTACAGATATTACCTTACCTTTTTCATTATTCGTATGGGTATTTATTTTGTGGTAGGTTTAGGTTCGTTCTCGTGTTCCACTTTAGCATTTAACTCAACTTTGAAGTATTTCCTTGCATATCCATCTGTAATCGTCTGGCTGCTCTATCTTTACGGCTGCATAAGTAGTCTCTCTTCTCTTGCCATGTCAAGCGAGCCCAAATCAAGATTTAGATAGACACAAATCCAATCCGCACTAATGTACAATGTAAGTTATGTGATTTTTCTATTTCTTGTGTGTGTACTGAGTAGTTGTGTGTACATTGTGTAGTATATATTATATACTTCTCTACGTATACTCGTAGGTAATGAACATGGAACAACTAGCTGCATATTCTGTCTTGACACGGCATGTATTTTATTCATTACACTGCTCGACTCTCACAGTTGTATTTCACATGACAGGACACCCACAACTTTGCAGACGGAGATGAGTGCGCTGTTTGCGTCTTGTTATCCTGTCAACTCTTGACTTGGCACTGCAACAAGCAAATAAATAATCCAAAACTTTACTAACATCCAACGTACTACTGATCACAAAGATTCAATGTGTAAGAATATAATAAGATACAATGTAGAAGGATATGTATTTTTGTAGAGATACCAATAAATTGTAATAGAACATGTAGAAGGTTCGTCTTTCAAAATGTGGTCAATGTATGTAATTCTGTAACAAAAACGTTATTGGCTATACACGTAAAAATAAATAACTCCCATTTGATACTTTGTCATGAAACTAGGATTTTCCTATTTATAAACGCCTAGGTGTAAGTAAGTGTAAGGTTTTCACAATTGCTGAAGTACACAGTTGCGCAATCATACCTAAATCACAAGAGCAGAGATATATTTGAAAATGGAAAAAAAATACCTAATCTTAGGTATAACCTGGCCAAATGTAATATTATTGATATAAATACTTACAGGAAGCGGAACAAGGAAAAGGTGCTTTACACAAAATCCTTGGTATAAAGCAAAAGACAAATAATACCGTATTGTAGCGTCCCTTTCAGTTTCAGTCTCTGTATCTTGTCTTTGTCCGAGAAACTTATCAGGTACGAAGGCTGGAGTACAGAATTTCGAAAATTGTACTTTACTTGTGAAAATATAAATGGTTTTTGTGAAGAAAGACCTTTTGGAAGTGTCTGCATGTTCGTAACTCTTGTTTGAAACTGAAAAGCTAAAGGCATTCACTTTTCTACATATATGTTGACTGTTTGTCCGTATGCAAGTTTATGATCCTCAGAATAGGTTTTAAACATGAATTTTATAGGCTAATAAAAATTGCCCCTTTGCAAACTTACATGCACTTTATATGTACATATAAGTATAGATCTTGAGTTTAAGTACAATGCTGCATGGTATAGTATTGAGCTGAGTGAGACAAAACAACTAGAATTGAGACGAATGCATTTGTATGTGGAAAAGGACGAGTTGCAAGAGAGAGTTGTAGATGTCCTGTCGTGTTTGATTATTTTCAGTTTTGCAAGTTGCTAAAAAATTGCAAAGTAAGCTATTAAGATAATTCACAGTGGGGTTTGTTCATGGTAATGCTTGTAATGTCATGTAGTGTGGTCAATTCTAATGGATGTGAACTGAGAAGCATCGTATGAAATTGCAGTGTGCGTTGTAATGCATTGAGCATTTAATGGGCAAAGTAAGTAGTAGCATCGTAACTGCATAATAAGTTTATACTTTAAGTTGGAGTTAGCGTGTGCTGATAATAATATTGTATAATAATACGATGTTCTACACACGTATGTAAGTACGGAGAATATATGGTGCAATAAAATATAAAGGGGAGTGCGAGTATGTAACAGTAATGAGCTTGTGGCTGCTTCGATTTTCGTTTCATTTGTCCAGTAGTAAGAAATATGATGCCCTGCTGGTTTGGTTTACTTTCGCAGTGCCTTTCCTTATCACATCGCTCGTTTCAGAAGTCATAAGAATACAAATACGCGATAGTGATGATAGAAAAGTAATAAGGGTTTATCTTACACCGAGTAGTACATACTCACCAGATTCTCTCATGTATATGAACAGAGTATGAATATGAATTGAAATTGTAGTCGTATGGTAATGTTATACTTGTGGTGAATGGAATAGTGTACCAAATCACCAGACATTCTCTCTATAAGACCTATATTCATGTAATATCTATAAGTATGTATATACTAGGTTTACACTTATGTGAGTATAGTGGCGGTGTAGCGTAATGTTACAAACATGCTTACCACATAGGAAACTCAATTCAACGAAAGGGAAGATGCAGAACAGCAGAGCTCATATTTTACGCATTTTATATTGTAAACAAACCATAAATATTGTATTTTATTGTCTGACTTTTGATAGTCAATAAACTTTTATGTGCATTTAATGAGATTTTATCGGCTTGTTGTGATAGGAAAATTTTATTTGCTTATTTGTATCACCTTTCTTTGTGTGTGGCTTCCCTTTTTATTTTTTGGACCTCCAAACAATAGTTCAAGACAGGTTAAGTTATTACACATCATTCATAGCGCGGTTACGCAGTGTAGGGTCGTAATTCCAACTCAATGGTAATAAAATGTATCAGAATCACTTAGTACAATTTTTATACACGCACTAAAATTTACCATTGATATGTCAATCATATCAAGTTATTCTTTTTGCGCTAAACCATTCAACCTAAACTAGTAGTACATGTGCGTAGAACAACATAGCAAACCACAATTGAGCTTTTATCTCATTAGTCATTACCTAATGAAAATCAAGTTTAATTTACAAATTGCAACAATACTTACGTTTACTATACGTGAAGAAGCACATTCATTCTTTGGACCTATATTTCTCAAGTAATAAATATAACAACTTGTTTCTGAATGTAATTTCAACGGTATAATTACTTGTCACTTTTCAAAACAGTTAATAATACAAGCAAAGACATGTACAACAGTTGAATAACATTTTATTGTAATTTAAATTGACTCCAAAAACTGTTTAAACCAGTTCTTTGCTACCTATATGAAAAAGAACTGTTTGTGGGAAATTTCTCTGTGAGATTTATTTATAGGGGGCATATTTGTAATGCATTGTATTTATTCATACTTTTAATCTGTTCGAATTCAACTTATTGGCACTCAATATTAATTAGAGTACCTTGAACAAGTTTTTTACTTATTGTTATACTACAGTGAATTTTTGATGTACGATACATAAAAATTAAAGTTGTAAACGTGTGTCGCTCCTTGTAGTAGTACTTGTAGTTGTAAATACTCCCACCCTCCAAAGGAATTTTTCAGTAAGTAAAAAACTAATTCTCTTGCGATGGAGCCAGCAGTCAAATTAATTCATATGAGGCAACATGGTGACGATTTTCTACATATACATAATTCAAATAAGATTTTACATAATGATGTATTTATTTATGCATTGACTGTTGAAATTCCAATTACTACTCATGACATGCTCTTAGCAAGGGACACTAACACTTCTACTGCATAGGCGTGTGCATGTTAGGTAACATACGCATTGGGAAGTCAAAGGTGCTATTTATATGTACAAGCAACTGAAATCTGCCGAGCAATCTTCATTTTAGAGTGAGGAGTGTCGTGTAGAATAGGCAGTTCCTTATTAAACCAGAGTGGATAGAATGGCAAAGAAACAAAGTACAAATAGAAATTCGACAAACATACTACTCAATCCAATTGAGTATTCAGGGAAAGAATAAAAGTTCCATTCAAGTCGAGTAAAACAGGCGAACAGGCATTGAGAGCACAAGTCTACGACCAGAATTGAGTGTCTTGACTGTGGACACTGTTGTGAAGTGTATGGCCAAAGTTTATTTAACGTTTGCATGTATCCAGCAACTGTATGTATGCATAATTAATCAGAGTAACAAACATAGAAGCAATTCGACGAAACGAGAAATTGCTTATAATGTGTAATAGCTCTTTCTTTAATTATACTGATGCAGAGAGAGAGAGAGAGGAATGGAATCGTATATTAACTTAGCTTATAGTTTGACTACATATTTCAGCCTGTACTACTTGTTTACTACAGATATCCTTAGGTTCGAACCTCACACAGATATATTACTAAAAGTAGTACCTTGTGTAGATACTCACTGAAGGCTACATTAATGAGTAATGCAATGTATGCACCTCTGCCTAATATATTCAAGTAAACGTGCTGTTGGTATTCTCTGTAGTTATTTTCTGTGTTATAATAGCAGTAGTAGTTGTAGTGAACTTATAGGCTGTTCATTGCATATTATTAATTGTACACACAAAGCCTGCAATGCCAGCAAGGATAAATATCCGCGTAGTTGTATATTACTATTAGTAAATCCTGGGACACGTATGTGCTCTAAAGGTATGAAATGAACTATGCGTTACACAGTAAGCGTAGAATAACCCAAGTGCCTGTTCTGTGTGTGGAGCATTATATTTGGAGAAGACTCATCATTATATTATTCAAGTATATAAGAGCAAACGCCTTCTGAGTAGCTTGGGCTCGCGTGAGAAAGTGTCATTTTGTTGTCGAAAAATTAGTATTCGGTTCGGCAGGAAAAAATTTCCATTCCAATTTCAAATGGCGTGGTTGACTTGGCTTTTAATGTTTCGTTTCAAGGGAGAGGCTCATTTTGCTTCACTATCTATAGTTTTATTTGAATGTTTCTAGTGGCTAAAAGTTCTTATTGCATGAAATGGCCTTTCAAAGAACTATGTTTAGTTGCAAGTGCAGCTCACTCACAGTCCACTTAACTATACCTAGCATGTGTATTATTGAAACTTTTGCCGCTAACTTCATTTTTATTTATGAGAACAGAAGGATTCAGATCACAGGACCATTAGTGAAATTCATGAGATACTAATAAGCTCGTAAAACTACGCAAAATCCTTCGCGACACGATTTTTAAATGAGACAGCATTTAGTGTTAATAGTTCATTCAATTGCACACTCATGTTTTATATTGGATTATTTCACTGTCCTATTATTTACTACTTCATTTGCGAACTCAAACTATTTGTAATAGCTCTTGAAAGCATTTCTTTACTCACATAAATTGAATTGAAAATTTACCAAGTGCTTGAACTACAAACTCATCTTGAATGCGTTGTGACATCATTATTTCCTAACAATACGCTCATAGTCACAGTAGACGCAATATGAATGTATATTGACACGCAGTAAACAAAAATAACTAAATGTAGGCACCTATACTTCATTAAAAAAAGAGTTTTATATAAAAATTGATATTTTTCATCATTCCAATGTACTCAATTCAAACATTTTGAACTATCAGCAAAAAATAATGCTATAGTCGAGAAGTCTGCTAGACCATTGACTTTGTCAGCAATATAGAGGCCAAGCCCTGAAAAATATTCGTTGTGACGACGACTAGACTTCACTAAAAGTTACAACGTTGAATGGACTAGTAGGTACTATGTGTATACTTCCATGTACATAATTTACTAGCATTTACATTGGCTGTTAGTTAGTAGAGGAATTATAGGAATGTGAATAGAATCTGATACAATGGAGCTGCGAATGGTGAGAGTTTGTACGTATAAATCTTGTAAGTTGATTCGTATTTATGTATGCAAGCCTGATTGCTTTTGTTTAGTACTTAAAAGTCAAGCTGGATAAGTCAAGTCATGTCCAGACTGAAGACCTGAGTGTGCAAAGAAAAAGATGATTTGTGGTTGCAAGCTGATCTAACTATATTTCACAGGGACTTGTATAGAAACCAGAAACAATACTGGAAGAATACTCAACCCGCTCAGTCTACTTTGGCATTGACTATTGCACTGTTGTTGTTCCATGAACACAGAACAGCATCATCCTCATGCACAATGCATTATCTTCTGTACATAGTGGAATTTTGAATCAAATAACTTTACTATACAAATAAATACGTCTAGTTTATCATAAGTTCACGTCTTACACACTGTAATAATAATAATGTACACTACGACAGTGTTTTCATTCTGTTTTGCTGAATACCCATCCAAATGCTGTACCAAAGATTGTGTAGGGATCCAATTCAACTACATGAGAATCTATGGAGTTGACTGTACTACATATTACATGCTACGTAGAACTAACTTGCTTGCTTTTCTTATAGCACGTAGACTTATTTGAATATATAGAATCACAATGCACTTGCTTATTCAGACTCAGCTATAGATTATCTACTGTATATACCACTATGTTGTTTCATTGAGTCCTTCCCTTCCTAGACTTGACTTGCCTTTAGAAATATGATGGCAGGGCTTGATTTATCGAAGTAATTATGCCACTTGAGCTTTGCTCACTTTGCCCGTATTGCATATATAAATGTAGTTAAATGCGTATACAATTTTACATAGTTAGAATATTATACTATACACCTAATACAGCATATCTATAAGATAGCAATTCATTTATATACAGTATAAGACTAGTATGCTGGTATATACCTACTATAGCATCGTTATATCGTTTGCTCCCTAATAATATGCATTGAA
Source organism: Pogonognathellus flavescens (assembly GCA_019776165.1). Taxonomy (NCBI): domain Eukaryota; kingdom Metazoa; phylum Arthropoda; class Collembola; order Entomobryomorpha; family Tomoceridae; genus Pogonognathellus; species Pogonognathellus flavescens. The sequence goes on from JABASD010001880.1 coordinate 11,648, forward strand.
TATAGAAACAGCAAGAGCACTACTAAGCTAAGATTCTCCCATGTAGCACATTATTATCGTGCTATGCTTTAGAATTTGGTGAAGCTGCGAGAGCAGCTTGTGTGTTGTGTTTTACATTGTAAATAACTCTAGACAAGATAAAACATTCGTAGAGAGAGCGAAGAGACTTTTTAGAGTAAACCTAGCCTACGAACACAACCAGTATAGTATTGTAACATTTGATAGCAACATAGAATAAAGAAAAGAGTGAGCAAAGAGTCAAGGCAAGATTTTGGACTGAAGTATGGTTGGAATTGAAAAACGAGTTCTGCATAAGTTATTGGGAAAACAATGCGTTGAGTTATTGGGCGTTTGGCATTCGGCTATTTTTTGTTAAACAATCCGAGCCAAACTGCTTTAGCTTCTAGCTACGTGATTCCAATCTAATCTTATCTAATCCGGACTACTATTAGTATATCCTCTCCGTTCGCCTAATATGTGACCTGATGGTCTCCGAAAAATTCCTCAACAATTACGTCATGTTTCGAATTTAGATTTTATTTTGAAAAAATTAGAGTGAAAATGCAAATGAGTTTAAAAAATTATAACGTTGTCACGCGCTTGTTATTTACTCAGGTCGAAGTATAACTAGTTAATAAGTTTTGCAGCACGCATTTACTATTCTGCCACGAGTATAGCAGCTTCATTAGAAATTCCGTATAGGATTCATGTTTGTTCACAGTAAGGAAGAAAGAAAGTTATAAAAGACACGATAGAAATGGTAAAGTCTGTCCTAAACTGAATGTTGATCTTGATACGAGTATTTAGAAGCCATTGCTAAGCGTTGGATTGGGCTGTAGCCATTCTATGGGCCATTCAATGCATTGCATTGCATTTTACATTACAACGGAATGCCATGGAATGGATAGCCGTTTATATTTATAGTGACTGACTGAATTAAGGCTCACCTAAGAGTTGTGCTTACTTTTCTTATTCCTAGTAGTAGTAGCTGTCTATAACTAATGCAGTGTTGTACTTCGTATATACACATACTCCACATTCAACTTGCATCTCTGTCTCTCTACCTTTGCCAATCTTACGTAACAGAGCCAAGTCACTTTTTATACTACTTTACAATGCTCTCCAAGGTATAAAACACAAATGTTTTATATCTGTAGGTAAGATAGTAAGCTCTGAGTGTGTGTATGTATAGTGCAGTACTACTACTGAACTTTGTTTCTTTTCCCTTTCTATACAAGTATGACGTTCTCTATTTAGGGATAGCTTCCTTGTCGGGTCTTAAATATAATCATAGCCATATATAGAAAATGTCTGTGTAAGAAGGGTGGCTTTGGCTTTGCTGTAACAAACAACCGAAGAACAGGATAGGCTTATATTATTTACTGTGGTATACTCCACTTACTAAGCCTAACCCGGGAAAGGGCGACAAACCAAAAAGGAAAGGATATGATGTTGTATGTGTATGTAAGTGTGTTTGGTACTTCTATATACACAGACACTAGGTTGTATTATTATATAATTCCTTATTGTTATAGTAAAGGGCATGGCCTATTATAGGAAAGCGTCATGGAGCCATTTTGTGTTTCATCAAGATCAATTCTTTGCAACGTGATGGTCGTTTTCTCCATTTATTTCGAGTGAATTCCATCTTTAATGGGGATTCTATTGGACCATGTTTTTACACAGGAGACTTCACTTACTCTCACAACAACACAACACGAGATCAAACGCTGACAATAACTTTGAGGTAAGTCAAGAACTAATTCTTACGTTTCTGTGTTTTTTCTCTTCTTTTTTATATTTTACAATACCTTGTGGCACTTTCCCTTTCTTCCAGCACAGATGTGCTCTACAATCCAATTAACAAAACTACTAGGTGTTTTCTATATTAGAAATTTTTTCATGACAAACAGATCATAGTAATATTGCGAAAGTTATATTAGGTACGTGTTTTAGTACATAAGACTGTCTCGCTAGCCTCAATGCTGCATACCTCTAGTAAAATATGTTGCACAGATCCATGTGGGTATGTAGGAGCTGGTCAGAATTTCTGGTGTGTCTGTCATAAAGTATATTAATAGGTAAAAATTAGAAGCTAGGGAAGAAATGAACTGATGGTTGAGTAAAATGAATGCAGAGTGTACACAGGACACATCTACAGTGGACAAACTGTGGGACGGGCCATACTCATAGTCATAACAATGCAATGTCATGTAATGCGACAGCGACTCAATCCAAAACCGATTACATTCCATTAGACTAGTCTGGGAGGTTAGCTTTGCTTTGGCCAAAGTATACGACAACTTCCTATGTATGTAATGTAGTTTGTTACTCCTCCAAGTGCATCCATTACCATTCCATCCCCTCAAAGAAAAGTCAATAAAAAACAAGTTCACTTATAAAAGTAATAATAATACTCGTAGCAGTAGTCGTAGCACTAGCAGTAATAATAATAATGAGTGTCACAGTTCTCATAAATTATCAAGTCTCTTTCCGTCCTAAAAACAACACGCAGGGAAATAAGAATATTGTTTAGAACAAAAAAAGATTCAGCTGAGAATTGTTACTTCCAACAACTTCTATTTCTAGTAGGATTAAACAATTTCCCATCTTACAAATGACGAACACGATAAAACGTTTATAAGTTAGTATAGATATTTTCTACAGATAAATATATTTCCTATGTGTGTAAACTACATATTATGTAGGTATGGATAACTGAACATTTAAAATACACTAAAAATTTGAAGGAATGAAGTAAAGTTGATCAAACCAGAAAATATACACATATTCGAAGAAATGTCAGTGAAAAATACGAAGTAATCATTACAATTCGTATACTCAGCCAAATAAGTTTATTTATGCAATATGCGATTAGTCTTTAAATTTAGTATGCAAAACTTTGATGTAATATGCAAGACATGTTTTTGTTTACTGACTTTTTGGCAATATTATGTTGTTTCGAAACAATGCGATCACGTATCAAAGTTAAAAATCTAATAATAATGATCTTCTGTATGAATATAATTACTAACTTCTAAAGCTGAATTGAATGATTAAATTCAAAACATTTTTTTCCTTTTTATAATAAACTCCTCTGGAAAGTTGCTGACCTTGCTAGAATTGATTCCTCTGCACAATGTAAAGTATTGCAAATTATGAATTTGTCTCTGTTCCTTTGCTTTTCGATGAAGTATTGCATACTTATACAACAACATTGTAACAAACAATTTTTTTAGTTTCAGATCATCTTACACATTACATACAAATGTGAAGAGTAAAATGTTACAATATTAGAATGTAGCAGATGTTAAGTTGGACAAACCAAACATAATAAATTACTTTGCATTACTATATTAAGGAGAATTGAAAATGTTGTAAATTCTGTAGAGAGTAGAGTCTTAACAAAATTTAAGAAAAGTGTGTGTGGGTTTGGTGGATACTACACAATGGCAAATGCATGGGTTTTCTGCAGTGCAGACTTTTTGAAGAAATAGGGATGTGAGTCTTGAAAGAATATATGTACAACGAAGTGTGTTTTTGCTCAAGTTGAAGTTTAGCTTTATCCATACAAGCTTGGCTTAGAGAGTCAGAAGCATTTATTAAGTATAGCTAACTTTATAGTTTATATTATGGTGGAAGTTTGAGCATCAGAAAACTAGACGAAGGCTTGAAATAAATGGTTTTTCCTCTCCTTAGCTCTTTCTATTGCTTTTTTGCTTTCCGTTGGAGTTGGACTAGCCAGCCAGCCTCGCCTGTCTTTGACAGTACAGTCTTGGCTTGGCTCTTTGCTTAGCTTTGCCATTGCCTCGCGAGGAAAGCTGAAGAAAAACGAGCAGAAAGAGAACTGATGGGTTGCGCATTGCATTGCATAAATAAGTCAATGGGCTTCGTTTCAACTGAAAGTCTGAGTTGGCTTCCTTGCCGAAAATTTACTTGCTTTACTTGTAGTCAGAGCGGAGACCAATATTACAGTAGTTCTACCCTTCTACCACTACCACAGTAGAAGAAACTCACTCAGACAAGTATAATACATACAAGGAACGTAGGTAATATATATTACACTTAGGCATATATCTATCTCTCTCTACCCTAGTTGCTTTGAGAGTACGGAGACTTGACTTGGAGAAAAAGGGAAGGCGAGTGATCGGGCGAACGAGATCGTAGGAAAACCATACGGTGCAGCAGAAGAGTGTGCACACTGCCATACCAAAAGGAAACTACGGTATTTGGCTCTTGTTCCTTTTCTTTCAACTTTGGGATGGGCCAAGTAAGCCAAGCCAAACACAAGTCAAGTCAACTGGCATACAACACACCTCATATACACAGAACGCATGCATGGAATGAATTGGATTGCACAGAGTTTTTGCTATAGATGTAGCTATGCTTTGCTGTGAGATTGCGGGGCTTTACTTGCCTTGGCTAAGCCAAGCTTACGCCAATTGATGCTTTCCAACTGTCTCACAAATGGAACTAATGGCTGACTGGATTTGACTAGATACATTTCAAGTGTAGTGCATGATTGAGTACAGTGCGAACTTTCATAATAGACTGGTTGTAGCAATGTGAAGTGAATTACTGTATGCGACTACGTAAAAGTAACAAGGCTGCGAACTTTCCTCGCACATATATACACAACCAATGCACATTTATGGAGCACTTAAACCGTAGAAAGATTCGTATTTCCGTCACAACAACAACAACAGCACACAGAAAATGCTGTGCGATAAAAATGTGATGATTTAAAAATACATTCAACTACATTTATTTTGGAATATTCGTGTGGTAATCCATTCAGAATTCAGATGTTCCTGTTTCGTCGTTACATTTTTCTCCCTTGGCTTAACTCTTGGCGTCGTTTCTTCTAATTTATTTTATTTTTTAGCCTGGAATTTATGGTATTTATTTAGGCATCGCAACTACTACATACTCTGCATGTCAGTCAGTAGCATAATGCGATGCATGTTCGCAGAGTCTTTGCAGTAGCACACTACTACTCTAAGCTCACCACCTACATTCTTATACACTTTCCTTCATTCACTCACAGGAAACTTGAGAAATTCACAAAAACCTTAATGTCTATCCCATGCATATGTAATACACAGCTCGTTCGGAAAATCCTCCGAGTTGCATATCTAATTTCTATACATAAGGCAACAAATAAATTACTATTCCGCCTTAATTTTTTGCTTTAATTTAGTTAACATGCATTCGCTCTGAGTTGTGACTATATTGACACTTTTAAATTACTCGTATGAACGCCTTATTGCTCAATTATACACAGTTATATTTCCCTAAATTACATTTGCAAGTTTAAAATGTTTCTGCAAGATTTACGAAGGCTGTCGCAAACTGCGACTTTAATTAGCGTTATCACATGCTGGCTTCGTTCTATACATCCACATACTATAAAAGTGTAGCTAAAACAAGACTATATCTAATTGTGAATGTCTTACAGAGTTTTTACGGCTCTCTTTATATAGTGACTAAAATATTCTTTTGTAATGTGCGAAATAGTTGCGCCAGCCACACAGAAGTTACTGTCACGATGACCATCGTATAGAAACTTGAAAGACGACAGTGAAGATTTAAGGGCAATAAAATAATAAAACGATGAACTCTTTCTTATTACTACAACCACCACCACACTGTGCGGTATAAGTGTAGTAAAAGAGTAGACTTTCTTGCCTGCTGCAGTGAAAACAAAATTTGTGGGCGACTGACTGCTAGAAAGAGAAAATTGAAAGGATCGCATGACTGATTGTAAGAAATTGAATAAAAGTACCCGACTATTTTAGTGTTGGGCGTTGTTAACGTCACGTTGTGATGCAATGTGCTGTAATTCTTTGTGGCTATATATGGCATTTCTACACAGCAAAGCTGAAATACGAGGCTAAATATATACGCAGCAAGGAATGCCTTCGCAAAGCTACTGCAATAAAACTCATTTTCTTTTAGTATAGAAACAGTCAAAGAACCGAGTATTGTGTCGCGAGTCAAGTTGTATATATAGAACTTGGGACGGACTTGATTATAGAGAACCTTTCGGAGCGGTCTTCAGATTGTTGACGGATTTCCATTTCTTTTTTCTTTTATGATAGATTAGCGTGACAGTTTTATATTTAGGTTTGTCACTCTTCCCTTTTTCCTTGTACCTTTTTTACAGACTCTATTGTCTGAATGTTGTCTTTTATTGAGTTTCATAAACATAAAGTACCGAAAGACTTTTACTTTTATTATTTTGTTGCATCCTTCTAAAAAACGAAGCAAGCACAATTGAAATTGCATAAAATTTCTGTGAAGTTGAATTTTGATCTGAAAAGCCAAAAAGTAGTTTACGATTACTTTGCCTTTGTCTACGATTGATTTGGCAGTAACAATTTTTTTACACTGATTATGAAAATACGAAACCAACACCGTACATTAAGATGGGCTACACAAAAATTAATCTGGTGTAATACAAATTGCAGGTTTAATGGAAGAAGATGAAAAACAGCATTAAAAAGTTATTTTCGTAGGATTGTGCAGCGGGTAGGATAATGTAAGCTTAATTTTACTTAGGACTCCCATGATTCAGTTGAAACAATGTTTTTCGTCAAAAATGTGCAGAAGAAATCGGAGGTGTTATGTAATCGTTTTGAGTTTGTTTCTATTGTAGAGATTTTTATACTCACAGGCGGCTGAACTTTATGTTCATTTTATTTAACTACTTGTCTTTTACTGCATTTAAAACGTTCTTCCCAAATGCCTCTCATAAAACGTCAAATCCAGCCCAATTAGCTCTTGTGAGACTTTTACGCACTTTTAATACGCTCATAAAGTCACTACACGAAATCATCACATCACATAACTACAACATGGAGCATCACGCACGGCAATGACAAACTCTTCTCGTTACGACGAGTCTATCTATGCGACCCATTCAATTCACTACTGTGCTATAGAAATATAGTTTTAAGAAGAACTATATATATCTACCACACTACTAAACTAAAATGCTCCACTATCTCGTGTATAAAAGAAGCCCAAAAGCTCGAGTTAAGTTTTTATGGGAAAATGATGGTTTGTTTAGTACACAGTAAAGTGTAAAAGTGCACTTAAAGAACAACGTATGCATGTGCGGGACTCTTTAGTATTTTCTATTACCTAGCATGCTACCAGGAATACATGTTACACGCTACAACCTCAGAAGAGAGACAGAGAGAGAGAGAGAGTCACATGTTACTACTATTCTTTGGCATACGGACCGAGTCATTTCATCTTAGACCAGGTTATTTCATGTATTATGGGAAAGTTATGTGTCAAGTGAAGAGTCTCTTGGCATAGCTCCTTTACTTTTGTCTTGCCTTCACTATCTTTCTAGATATTATTAAACTAATGGAATGGAATGGAATGAGAAAAAAGGGAAAAGACACACTTCCATTCCTGTGTATAGATGAATATAGTTCCAGAACTGTAAAGCATATAGCCGATGGAAGTATTTACTTCTGAAATGAAGTGAGAAGCAAGCCATGTCGAATTCAAAGCCAAAACTCTCGTCGGCTTGAGTTGAGTTAAGAGCGTCGACTTTGACTTTGACTTGAGAGGACGATGCAATGTTTATAGCCCATTGGGCCATGGCATAAATGCAACTCGGGTGTTTTTACTTTCTTTTAAAACGTGATAAAATCGCCGTTTGAGGAGCTATTAACAATAATTTTTATGACTATTGGTCCATCAAGGGGTCTAGCCCAGGAGTGATTTGACAAGCAAATTGTCGATCAAATGACAACGCACTGCACACCAGTACAGTACAACATATACACAATATTCCTGTACAATACTCCACCACCACTATCGCTTTTACTCCATGAACATACACATACTATACATACCTTTGCCTCGCTTACAAACTTTATATTTATAGTTCGCTCGTTTGTCTCATTGTGTTTCAGACAAGCAGAGCACTTATAAACTGTGAACAACACAGTAGTTAATGTTTAACAGGATATATACTACGTGCAAACTACAAATATACACGCTGTGTTGTAAAGCATAAAGATATACCTAGCCACAAACCCGTACACTGCACATAAATACACACTCTACGTAATATTACATTACTATTGTATTTACATAGTAGAATCTCTGCATAGCACATTACTACATGTAGCTATAATAATATATCCATAATAATAAGTATTACCTATAGCAGATATATATAGTGACATTATTCTACCATGAAACAACAAATGCCTATAAGTTGTACGAGTATAAGTACAATACTAATAATAGTAAACATACACAGGGCTGTTGTAGTTGACTTGAGTTAAAGTTCTTATTGTTAGATTACGTACTTAGTACTTTTAGTGCTTGTGTTACCTCTCTACAAAATGTGGTGTAGTGTGGCTGCTCTGTGAGTGTGGAGCCATAGAGTCAGAGAGTCAGAGAGACATAGGATCAAGTCTCGTTGACTGACTATTCGACTTCATTTTAGTATTACGACCAAAGGACGGCAACAACTCAATAGAATAGAATAACCCAGACATTAACCCCTTGTTAAATAATCATCATTTTACTACAAGTAGTCACTACCGCCTCTCTTGACGTGCCTTGTGTACATGTTACACAGAACACTCGACTCATCTACTCTATTCTAATGTCATACTTGACTTGACTTTTGCTTATTGTTAGTTTAGTCGTGAATTACCTTTTCCTACTTTTCATACTCCGTTAGAGTTATTCGTATGATCATTATCATTATTCCTTTGGACTCTCCTATTATTATTACCACGAGTATGATTATTATTACGATTATTATTATTGTCATTGTCATTCTGTACGATACGACTTCTGATATTCTCTTTCTCTGCGTCTGTGTGTGTCAATGGGATGCTTGTATGCGTTTAAAATTTGCTTTGCTAAGCTAGCACTCTATGCCAGGGTGTCCTTTCTGGGCGCAAAGTAGACTTAAGAGATTCTCATTCACACATCTAATATAATATTATGGTTTGTTAGCAATGAATTTAGGGCTTCATGTAGTAATACAATCACTGCACTCTATAGTATGAGAACCATTATCATTGCCCTAGGTGTTCTATACCACATAAATGTGGTATCTGCATCCATATTTTAATTTTAATAATGAAGACGTTAAAACATTAGCAGTTTATCATGTCCAATTGCATTGTGATGTTTAGTGGTAATTCTTAAATTCACGAATGACAATAAAGGCATTTTGCTTACGGTGGAATAAAACACTGCCGCAGGATCGGCACATAGCAAAGAGAAATAAAATTAAATGTAATCAAGCAAAATTGCTATACAAGGTCAAAGGTGGGATTTATAGCAGTTTTTGTTTCACATTGAAGATACAACAGAATGATGAACAGCATGTAAAATTGAAGCTGTGGAAATAAATAGGGAATCCGCATAGAGCAATAAGAAATGGTGTCCAATAATGATTTGAGACAGCCATAATTTTCATTGAGTTCCGTACAGTTTAAGTTTTATGAGAGATAGTAGTTGTAGCACATACTACAACTACCTTTAGAAGTATCTGCAGTATAATTAATCATTTACATAATTCTCCCTTCATATCTTTATCTTGACGATTTATCTTTTCCAAATACACATTCTGCATACGTGACTGTTTTACTTGATTATACCAAGCAGAATTTCATCTCAGTCAGTCAGTCGCACAACTACTACATGCACCATTCCAATCTGCCAGAATCAAACTACTACGAGAATTCTACTCACTACACCGATAGCATGCACTCTAGGTATATTATATACTATAGAAAACACTTTATAAGCTTATATCATCCCAGATAGACGCAGACGGTGTTTGTTGTACAGAGACAATCAAACCACATAGCGTAATACAGATAGACAGTAGAACAATCGATTCGCCGCCAGATTGGCAAATCCTAACATGGCAAATGGAAATAAATCTTCAGCTCAACAGATATTTTAGTAAAATAATCTAGAAATAGTTTTTACATAGAGTAATATTTTCTTAATACATTACGTATAGCATTTTTTTCCTATACCAATACATACATCTGAACATGACAAAAATACAGAAATCTATATAAACAGTTAATTGGAATAATATGACGAAGTCGTCAAAAATCTAGTTGTACTGAAATTACTACATTGTTACAAAATCACGAAATGCGAGATTAAAAAATAATTGTGGCAAAGGAAAGTTTGCCATTGAAAATTTGGTTGAGCACACCTTCCCATTGCCACTCGTTGTAATAACAATAATGAATCCATCAGTCATAACATAACATTTACATAAGAAAACACGCCATTACACATTATTATAGTAGTGGCTTAGCTTGGAGGCTCGATCGATATTTTTTGTGGAGACGGAGTTGCATGCAGAAGAGTGAGTTTAATAGGGAAGGCAGTGGCTCATAATAATAATACGTGCACTCAATGTCACCTGGAAAACTATAGAAGCAGTATTCTATGTGCAATTAAGGAAATCTCATGTCAATGTTGTTGTCAGATATGTAATTTATGTATTGTATTATATTTTACACAGAGTAAGTATTCGTATTCATTAAGAAGGAGCATTATTAAGTCACCTGATTTCATTCTTCTTCAAGGCAACAGAAAACAGAACGAGTGGACGAGTAGTATGTATTTAAGAGGCAGAAGTCGTAATCGTAATGGTGGAGTAAGTGTACACACGCATACGCATAAGGAAAGCTAAAACCCACCAACTACCAACAACTTCTCCTGCTAACTGGTCCTGGACTAAACTGGACGTACTGGTACATGTACACGGAGAAACATCGGCAGCCGCAGCAACATTGTATGTTCTATTCCATGGTGGTGGTATCTTATTGAATCAAAGACTTCCTTTTTATTAGTATAATATAATAGCTGAAAGTGGCAGACAGCACAGTGGTCGTAGTATACAGTGCGAGTACGACTTAAGGTAGTATATAACGTAAAGTAAATGAGCTCAGTCAAAAGGGTTAGGCTGTGCCAAGGAAAAAACCGGAATGGCGATAGGAATCCAATAGACAACAATAGAAGGCAATATAATTACATTCGAATGAAGTGTTGGAGTATCTAAATACATACTAAGCAGTTACATACATAGTCCTCATTAAAATGCACTTGACTTCTTCAAGTCAAATCGACGAGTCTTCCACTTCTCTCTCGTCTTCTTCTTACGAGCAGATCTTCACATTCTTCCATTCTGTTCAGACTTTGCTAGGAGTAGTTGTTAGTAATATGTGTCTATGGCAGACGAGTCTAAAAGAAACCCGACGAGCAAGTTTTTCTGTAGGTTTCTATGCTTGTAAGTACAAGGTCTTGAATCTTGCTGTTTTTCTTGTCTTATATTATTCTTCCCTTCGCTGGATTTTCTTCAAAAGTCAACTTTAGCTCCAGTCTGTCCGTCCGTAGGCAAAGTAGCCACTCCAAATAAGAAATCCACCTCGAGAGTCAAGTATTTGTCGCCAATAAGGTACTCTCCTGCCTATAAGAAACATCTACGAAATATTTGTAAAGAACTAAACAAGCCAATGCATTATTACTACAAGTACTTTCGTACAGTGTAATGCACTATTCTAATGTAGATTCAACATTTTATGTAGAATTTATATCTTCGTTTATGAATGGTAAGACTTACAACCTCGCACTGTGTTTAACAGGTCACAAACAACAACTATCAAATAAATCCATTTAACAGAAAAAGTGAAAATGCAGCAAAAATCCCTGCACAAAAAGCCCATGTTCATTATTCACACTTAGAGAAATGAAATGACGCAGTAATTAATCACAGCTGAACTGATGCAAGTATGTAGTGGCTCGTTGTTATTCCCCGTGTAGTTTATTGCTCAGCGATTGGCTGACAGGCGAGAAAAACGATAAATTTGCGAGTGCAATTCCGACAAAGATAACGTCACTGTAAGCTAAGATTCTGATTTATTCGTTGACTATGTGGTTTTTTTTCTTCTCTATGACATTATATAACGTTTAATCATATTGCATTATATTACGACATTGCAATAACTAGTCTTATACTCCTACTACTCCTATAGATGTGTACTACCATGAAGAAATCATATTTTATACTATTGTAATATGAAAAAGTAAAACATATACGAAAGGTATGTTTCCTTTGATATTAGTCTTTGAGTTTCTCAAGTGCCAGTGGTCTATACACACAGTGGAAACTTCTCTGAGTTGCGTTTGCCTTAAATGCTCAAAGCAACTTTGTGCGATTAATAGTGAGCTTTTTAACAAACCACTAAAAGCTTGCTGAGGCAATTATTCTTATAGCTATTCAATCTATACTCTTTTGATGTAATATCACTTAGTTAGTTAGTAGCTACGTTCTGTATTGTATTCTATATTTTATTACACTGTGTGTTATATCATATCCTGCTTGAGCCCAGTTTACCACCGCACCACCAGTCCCACCAAGTCTAGTCAACTCACAACAACGGCAAAGTGAGATAAGGTAATTATAACCTTTGAATTTGAATGAGAATTAGAATTTGAATACTGTAATAGTAAGTGGTGCTGGTTGTTTAGAGAATGAGTTGGTTTCTTTCTTCGCTCGCTCTTTCTGTAATATCACTATGTACGTTGTTTGTGTGGCATGGCAGGCGAGCGATAGTCAGAACAGAGCCGAACGAGAAAAAAAGGATGTAGGTTGGCTCTTGGCTCAGCTTGGCAAAGTGTAAATGGTCAAAAGAAATGTTTTAAAGGTTTGGTTTGCCTTTTGCGTGTAGTTTAAGTGTAAGGTACAGTACGCAACCAAGTTAGCGTAGCTCCGAGCTCAACTTGTTCCTTCACAATTGTGCATCACTCCAGTTCACATCATATGGACATGAAGAGAGAGAGAGAGAGAGATTGTGCAGGGCAGCTATTAAATTAATTACAGATTTTGATAACCGGTCAAAACAGAACAGAAAATTAGTAGGCTGTCTTTTCGAGCGGTGGTGGTGTGTGAGCCCCGTCGTAATGCACTTTGCTTTAGCTGGCGTTTGCATTCTATTAGCATTTTACTACACACTGCTCACTGCAGTCGTTGCAGAGTTCTACTAGAACTAAAAAGTAGCTAAAACATAAAATCGAACAATGTTCAGAATTTCTAGGAGTATTCCTTGTTTTCTTTCATTTAAAATGAACACAAGCTCCAATTGTGCTTTGCGGGAGTGAGCGAGGGAATTTACTCCATTCGCATTCCAATTTATCCTTTTGTTGTATTAAGCAATGCAGTGTTGTAAAATATTGCGTAAAGCTAATCCAGAATCTGCATAGTATTTTAAGCGAACGTGTATTAATATTTGTATTCTTTGTAGTACATAGGTCAGGTGGTAATCTGTAGGTAAAAACTAAATTTTAAAGTTCAGTATATTCATAGAGGCTTAAAACAGTAATACAGGATTTAATTATTAATATACCGAAAGATATTGCAAGCGTAGCGTTTGTGTATTTTTAACCAATCAGTCCAGCTCAGTCCAGTTTTACCTTTAGTTGTTGAGCAACATATTATAGATACGGATAGAACGCAAGTGCAAGTACAAGTATCGCTCAGCATGGTTTTATTTTATTTGCCGAAACGCTTATCCTGATGCTTGAGCCAGGATTATGCAATGCCAATTTAACATGCAACGATCCAATACATATTCATTGATTCCATCCCATCAATATACAGGACAATTTGTTTTGTATTTACATTATCTATTGCTATGTATGGTATATTTTGTGAATAAAGTAAAGTGTAGCCTTAATTTGCTTTACTGCTATAAGATAATAACACAATAGCTTTAGCCACATTACCTTACACAGGAACAAAGTGTATTTTCCACTTTGAATGAAAATCTAGTTTGTTTTCTCTCTCGAAGTCTATACTTATTCAATATCGAATCGCAATTAAGTGAAGATCAGCCTACTCTATATGCGAGTGGACGAGACCATACCAGGTTTTATCATGATGGTGATGATGATGATCGAGCGGGTTTTCGTGTTAAAGAATGTAAGCTGTGCAATAACATTAGGGATGGAATGTTGTTATTGGATTTATCCTTTGATTTGCATTGCCCAAGTAATTTCACGATGCGAAATTGCCTAATTACATGGTGGGTCTTCGTAACAAACTCGCTGTATTTGTAAATTAATTGATAATTTGGGGTTCTGCTGTGGTGGGAAACAAGGTGTTTTAACTCTCAGAGACTGATCTTTATCAGTGCACACAAATTCATTGCAGGACATTACAAATCCTCTTTGCCTTTGATTTACACTTTTATTAGCTCAAGTGTTGATATGAGAATTTATTTGGATTTTTGTAGTTTTCAGTCGTTTTATTACTTTACCTGTTATGCTTTATTACGTAAATATGTAGTTGGATTTCCACTTTGGACAATTACCATTATGGAAATATTGAACTTTTGATTATAATGCTGAACCACGCATACATTGAGCTAATTTTACTGTAAAACCTCTTTCTACGAGAATATTAGTATTTTGTAACATAATAAGCTTCACGTATGGTTCAAATGTTAAGGTACTCTAATGCAAAGACTTTGCTAGTAATAAGGCAACGATTCTGGGTTTATATTGATTGAACGGATTGGAAAAAGATTATGCTGGTAAGGTAAATATTGTACACTATTATTTTCACGATCCAACCGTGCCGGTGATTGTGTATATTATGTATACCACTACTATAGCAAACAAATTGTACACACTATGCAAACATTAACATTACATGCCAGAGTACATAACGCCAGTTTATTTACTCTTTGCCCTCTGCACTTAAATTACTTGCGATGGGTAAACAAACAGTCCTTAATAGGTGTTTCATCCGTAAACAGAGTTCTTTTAATCAAAAAAGCTTATCTCCCCTTTAGAAAATATACTACCGTAGAAGTACCGTCAATCAAGTCTTCCCAATCTCCATATTGAAAATTCTAAGGGGGGATGTTCTGGGATGTTACCTTTATATGCTTCTTATCGTGTAACATGCTAATTACTGATTTCCCTAATTTAATTTAGCTTTGGAGTAGTGATAGCATTAGGAAAACATTTGCGCAAGCTGAACCTCTCGTTGTTAGTCAAAAGAAAGAAAATAGTGATTTCCTCCGCCCCTTGTGATTTCCTTTAATTTGACTAAATTGTTCGTAACAGGTGCAGAGTGGAATGGAGCAGAGTAAGAAGAGCGGAACAGAAGCCAAGGGGCGGATAAAAGTCAATGCTAATCAACTGTCTACATTAGAAATGCCCACTTTATTCGACTCACTTGAGTGATCTGCCTGTCCAGATAAGATGAATGTTCTGACTTAAGGTATATTTAATTATAAATACATTTTTAT
Organism: Pogonognathellus flavescens; assembly: GCA_019776165.1. Lineage (NCBI taxonomy): Eukaryota > Metazoa > Arthropoda > Collembola > Entomobryomorpha > Tomoceridae > Pogonognathellus > Pogonognathellus flavescens. The sequence continues at coordinate 26,980 of JABASD010001880.1, forward strand.
ACTTGAGCTGCAAACACAGCCATTGTAATTCATGCTGCATTATATATAGTGATCGTAATAGAGATAGGCAATACAAAGTCGATTTACAATTTAATTCCCCTTTGATTTGCTTTAATTCTCTGATCAATCGAACAATTTGAATACCTGCATTGAGAAACGCTATAAAGATTTTTCTTGAGATAGACAAGCTATTTATTATACGAGAAGATTGGCACTCTCGAAAAACTTGATAGTCATCGCACATCTCATCTTCAGTTTCCTTATAGCAGAAAACATTATTGATTTCTCACAGGTATCTGGATTTTTGTTGTTTTCCTAAGTATTGTGTTCCTCAAACTTAACTACAGTATGAAAAGTGTTCTAAAAGCACAATCACTTAAAACACTAGTCTTAAGACATTTAGGTAAAAAGTAAAACACTTAGGGATACACTAACAGTAACAGCAACATCATACAATCAAATAAATAATGATACAATACAAACCTTCCAGACATGCTTAATCAAGCGTTATCAAAACTTATCACCTCATCTTTTAGCAATAATATTGTTAATCAGTAGCTAGAAACAAGAATTTCGTATTACAGGGCATAAAGTGTCTTTGTACTCGTACTCTATCATTCATAATGTTTTACTACACCATTATATTATCCATACTATTCCATTCATTAGCTATACTATAGCATTATACTTTTAGTAGCACTAACTACCATGCTTTTAGTTAATACACATTTCAGTGTGATGTTTTTATCATTTCGTATTAGAAATGGTAATATTAACCTTGGATTACGCAGCCTTAATAGTCTGTGCGTATTAAAAATGTTGAGATCCAAATCCACTATGTGTAAAGATCCATTTGCGATATGGTGAGGCGGTTAAAGACACACAGTTAATTAATTTACGTCTGCATAGGTACATGAAAACATTGCATTTTGATCCCACAGTTCACCATACGTATTTTAATACTAATGAATTGAACCGTATTTGTGTCTAGGTATGCGTTATTCAGATTTCTTCACTACACGACCCTGTTACGGACCTTCAACAAAGGGATTTGCATTGCAAAGTGACAATTAAAGAAACAGTGCGCAGTGCTTGGATTTATCATGCGTTTGTATTACAACTATACCAGAGAGCTTCACATAGAAGAATAAAAGTATTCAGTCTAAAAGAACTCAAGAAAACTGACATTCCAGCACATAAAGTAATACTAAACTGGTTAAAACAGGGCAAACTTAGTTTGCATGAGGAAACCTACAGCTTTACACGCACTGAAGTACTTAGGTATATTCAAGACCCACTTGACTCTGTGCTAAGCTGCGAATACTTAAGTGGGTGGAAATTTTGTCCACATAACAAGCACCCATAAGGTAAGATGATGAATCTGATACTCCATTAGAATATTATCATAATGGCATATCTTAGGCTTTGCATATCATCGCATCACACCACATCAAATCCTATTTAAATATAAATATCATTCTTCACTTGGAATTCTCTAGAGATTTTTTGCTTGTTTAATTTACACCGACTTGGTTTGGCTGGATGTTTGGTGTGGTAGTGGCTGACTAGGTTTTGCTCTTGCGTTATTATATAACTTAGCTTGAGGCTTTGAAGGTTTAATGTTACGCATCGTATGTTTGTATTATTCTGTATTACATATATCATTACCTTCTTGCTTCACCTTACAATTTTCGAGCTCTGGTAGTACCCGTAATGGATGTTAGCATGAATAGTTGTACTAGCAGTCAGTTGCTCGCTAACTAACCAACCACATAACTAAATTTCCTACCTATTCTAATGCAATGTAATATAGTAATGTAATCTCTATTTAGGTAATGCGTGTCTCATACTTTATATGGAGAATTCCATGCCCTTCCATGGAACTCCTCACATCTCACATTTACATTACATATTACGTGACATAAATAGTGGGCAGATGGTGACATGACAACAAAATGTCTGTACCTCTGTAATCTACACCAACAGTCACTCCATATCACATACACAGTACATTGTACTTAAGAATGCACTTGAAATTGAAAAATTATGGAAAAAATTCTCTTTATAAAATAGAGTATGCATACACACACTACACACTAAGCTTGTACATGCGTATATGAGACAGTATGCTATGTTGGTTTGATAAATGGTTAATTAATTTGCAGCTGGTGAAAGTTCACGAATAGTTATCAGTATAAAAAATTCCAGTCTCTTATGCATTATGGCTATGTAGATAATTTACTGATATTCTAATGCGAGCAGATCTCCAGTAAGTATTGCAGCTCCATTGAAAGATACGAGAGTGATAATTTTATGAGATGCAAAATAAATCTGTAATGTGGTTATTAATAGACCATCAAGCACGTCTTTAGTGTGTGCTGCTGGAGCATTAGTAATTCTTCGGTGTAACTATCCTTTGAAGTGAGTTTTAATTGAAACCTTTGACTTCTTCATGCTTTTCTGTTTATTTTAGCTCTAACTATTACTTCACAAATAATAATACATTTCATCAAATAATTAAGAACTGGAAAGCACAAACTGAAATATTATTGTTGATTAAACCAAGCTATTTATTCTGCTGGTAATGTAGAAGCTGTTAATTTATTTAGATTGATTAAGCAATTTCACTGTAAAGTAGATATTAAGCTGTTAAATGCATACTTAAATAGTTCCTTGTACGTCAGTTAAAAAGGTTAGATTATAATATTGTGATGTTTTATAGAGTCAGTTATGTTTGTGTGTGTCTTTGGTAGTGAGTGTAGTGGTTTAAGCTTAAGTTGAGCTAATTATCATAGTAGTCGAGATTCATACATGCAGACTTACAATATAACACAGCACAATAAACGACAAAATTTCCTATCTCGTCACACTCTTATATCTTCGTTGACTTGGTGTATGTACGTAAATGGATTGCATAAACGCTCTCATATCAAACCACTCAAGCTTTTCCTGTATCAGTTAACTGTCAGGATGAGAAGTGTGATATGTCTTATCACGTAGTGACTTTTTCTAACTCTCCTCCTTCAAGGCAAGTCTAGCAAACCCAAACTAACCAGAAGAACATGCAAGCAGACAGTCATCTCTTTTTTCTGCTGTATACAATACACACACAGTATTCTTTCACGTGTATTCTCTCATTCTCATCTGTAAACTCACCAAACTAAAAAGCAAGTCAAGCAGAGTCAGGATCATGATTCAAGTCGAAAGATTATTTTATCCATGTGTCCTATCCTGTCCTGCCCTGTAATGGTATCTCATTTATACTCGCCTTGAATCGCCTTTACCTTAAAAAACTTTTTTGTCTCGCAGCTCACAAAATATATTATAAGCCTTTCATTCCTTTTGCCTCCGTATCATGTCTTTTCCTTCGTTTGACTTAAAATTCTACTTTGCTGTAACGCAACTTTTCTTCGTAGTCTTGCTTCATCGTATATAGAGAGAGTGGTATAACAAGAGACTTTGAGTGTATATGCATGTAGTTTATGATGATCAAACATGTCCAACTGATATTCAACGTCCTCATGTACAAACCTATATCTATATACAAATTAGCTTTCAAAGATATATAAACTCTGCGTAAAATATACGTACTAATCAGTTAGCCCTATGCTGTACAAGTACAAAATATCATCTTACTAGACTCACTTATTCATGTTGTTGACCACTTTTGGATTTATTTTTTGATACATGATAAGAATCCCCATGATGGTTTAAAAAACTCCAGTTATCAGTTGCTCGTTGGGCTAGTATACTTGTAAAAGGAGCTCTGGAGTTTTATCGGACAGCGTGCACCAGAGCATGTTCGCTTTTATATAAGAATACAGACAAGAGCCCTATAGTTATAATAATATATACCTATATACCGTGTGCATTTGTATTATAAGTAGTACATTGCTAAAAGAGAGATACCTATTACTACTTCATGTACATTATAATATCATTGCATTGATTTGATTGTATAGAAAGTAAATGGAAATAAACAGATAAAATGTGTTGCATTATAAAGGCAGACGAGTGAGTGCATTGCACAGACACAGCAGTTTGCAAAAGTTAGACTGAATGTATATTTGTATAGAAATGTATCTTTGTCCTGCACTAAAAACATGTTTATATTGTATACGATACTTCGTTCCATCTTGTCCTTCCATACTACTGTTCCTTTTTCGTTATGCTACTACTATTTGAACATTCTAAGCAGTTTTTGGTAGAGCTATGTTACTCTCATATATGAAAGAGCACCATCATCGTCTCCCGCGCATCGATTAAGGAACCGGATAAGGAAATTCCCTTTAGTTCGGCTAGCTGCGCAGGTGAAACATTTTAATCGATTTTCTGTGGAATTCTCGTCGATTCGGGAGTTTCAAGACTTACACACACAAAAGCTAACGAAAACAATGTGATGTTCAAAATCCTTAAGACAATTTAATTGCAAACGATCCTCTTGCTATTTTACGACTAATCCTTATGAACACCGAAGAGGTTTATTACGCTGTTTCATTTGTACTCTTTGTATTTGTATTCTTTTACAGTTGCAATTTATTTCCCTGGTATAGTGCATATAGATTACTATACACTTCTAAAGTACATATTCGTTTCATATAACTCTACACTCTTTTAAGGAACACATTTCAATGGAAAAAGTTATTTTGCAAAATTCATTGTATCTAAATATTGTAGTTGCTATATTTATATATAAAATTAATACAATTATCAAAATTTCACTGCATTTTATAGGTTTAGTAATGGATTGAATGGACACATAATTTTATATGCATATAACTAAGAATCTTTTAATCTAAAAGCTAATTCATAAATTACAAGAGTTCTTTTGCAAGATATTGAAGCACAAGGTTCAGTTTTGTTTGACTTTGGTTGTAGGAATACATTCTACTGCATTACTTTGCTGTTTTGTTTGATCTTGCTGTATAGCAAGTATTTCATAAATCATTTTTCTTTTGTAAGCTGCTTTGCTAAGCACCATCAAGTCTTTGTAATCCAAGCACATAAACTTTCGCAGAATGAGTATCTTAACGTTGGCTTCAGTTGACTTTCCATACCAATAAAAAGCTTTATCTGGGAAAGGCAAGCGGACCGATCGGGTTGACTAGTCACGTTGGGGTTTGGCCTAATCCTTCTCTCAGCAGCTACCGCATCAACTTTTGCAAGTCTAGCAACTAGAAAACGAGTGTGATACTCCTATGTCTATATGTCTAGAGCTCTGCCAGCCTTACTACAATGCATGCACTCAAGAATTCAATTTGTTAAATGAACATAAAGCAAAAACTCCAGGAAATTATACTCTTCGTGTTAGTTAATTCTATGTGTGCTCAATTCATTTCACACACATGAAGGTTTTCATTAAGTGTTACTGCGTATATTATATTTTCTCACACTATTACAGCAACTATTAGATTGCATTTTGAAAGCTTAACTTTAATATATTGCATATACGTGTACAGTCTGCTCTTCTGCCTGAATACAACTAATTTACCATTCTACCACCATGTTAAAAGAACCTTCTTTTATGAATCTACGAGGAGTTTAATATTATTGGCATTTTTCTGCAGTACATAATATCAATGCAGCAATTTACCCTTCAAAATTAAATATTTTTGCAAAATTATGATTTATTTTTCTGATTCACTTTTATTACATAATAACCACCTTTTACGCTTGCTCACCTATTAATTCGTTAATCAAAGAGTAAATTGAATTATTCGCTGAAAAAAATAAATAACGCAATAATTAAAATATTATATTTTATTCACAGCAAGGTAAACGTATAGAATGATTTTTTAGTATAATCTGTATCAGCAGTGTATACGTAGACTTAAACTACGTTGTATTACTCATGTGTGTTGTGTTATATTGCAGGATCCCATTACCATATATAGATAATGCGACTCTTTCTCGGGCCAGAAAGTCCCACTTGACTGCATTTTTCACTGTCGTTTTGACATTATTATGA